>JBAJHX010000042.1:16904073-16930902 GCA_037176925.1 Amniataba percoides | reverse complement strand
TAGATAGATAGATAGATAGATAGATAGATAGATAGATAGATAGATAGATAGATAGATAGATAGATAGATAGAAAGAAGCAGCTTTATCACTGATTGGATGGTGAAATTGTGTCATTCTGTGAGAGTAATCAACTACTAAATCAAGAGTACAGAAAAATGATTAAATATAAAGCACAGAGTGGTTTTTTCTTCACGACACATCTAAGGTTTCTTCTGAAGTGACAGCTGTAGTTTGACACATTCAACACTTTTACTCAAGGACATGCTTGTTTTCTCCAGAGCCAGAATGAACTCTCACACTCCATCTATCCATCCATTATCTAAGCCTGCTTATCCTGAGCACACGGGGTCGCAGGGGTGCTGGAGCCGCTACATGGGGTACACCTTGCAATCCTAACCTAACCTAATCCTATCCCCCAATCCAATAAGAGGAAAGTTTCATTACTGGGCACTACAAAGAAAAAAAACAGGGAGTGTGTACATGAGGATCACTGTTAGTGTACCTGGACTGACTGTACAGTGTACGTGTATTGGTTCTATCCATTCATCTGTTTGTGTGTTGGCTGTGAGTCATGTACACACACACATACACACACAAAGGTGAAGTGGGGGAGAAGAATTGGATGACACACAGTGAGGGACAGAGGGAGGGGCTGAATTACCATAGAAACTGGCCAGACTGTTCAGAGAAGCAGCAGAAAAAGGTGAATGCAGAAGTGGTCCAACTGTCAAGGTCACTGGTCACCCAAACTGCTGCCACACTGATCACTGAGAAACAAGGTTTTTAAATAACTAGGAAAAAATGTATTTTGACACTGACATATAGCCGTTCTGCAGTTAAAGCCTTTTGAATGTTATTTGGGGTTTTTTTGTGATTATTCTGATGGGCGACAGAACAGGAGCCATATGGACTTAAAGTCATCGCTGGCACAGGTAAGCTCTTTGTCTAACAGCAGATTGCAGTGATGTAGGTATTTATGAGTTTGATGCAGTTCCCACAATAAACTCCTAATGCATTTTTTAAGACTTCACAGAGGTTATTTTGGTCCAGCATGTTTGCTAAAGCAGTAAACCAACTCATTTTCTTTAATCAGTTAAAGAATTACCTTTGTAACCGAATTTAGATAAATTATAACCACCCCTGGAACATTCTTAATGAGACTTAATATGAATTCAGAGGAAGATGATACATCAGGCTGGAGTTTGTGTATTCTGGGTTTTCTCAGAAGCTATTAGCTCCTCCTGGAAAACAGCCTCTTTTAATACGGCCTCCATCCAGTCCACAAATGAAAAATGTGCACTTCAACTGATAAGACCTTTAACAAAGCAGTAAATTGTGACATTAGTTTTCTTCAACATGGTGTCTGTATGTCCTTTTAAAAATCTTTCAATCAGTTTAACAAACAACAGACTCCAATAGACACAGAAATGTCTTAACCTTGAAACTGACATATCATGTCACAAATGTTATGTTTGTTTTCATATATTTTCCTTTGGTCACAACAGCAGTATTTCTTCAGCGGCAGAAGGATCAAAATAACCCCAGATAACCACCATAGTACACTTTACAATTTGTGTTCTCATCGTGCCTTTTGTCTTGGTAAAGTAATAGTTTGTCATGCTGACCAACAGAGACAGATTACCATTACCTATGTCCCATATAAAGTACTTGTCAGTACTGTAAATATCATTTAACTTAATGATCAAGAACAAGTATGATGTTTTTGTGTAAGGTCTTAAGGTTTGTTTGCAAGTTTTAACCACCACATTATACTTAACATGCTGACAATGCCTCATTTTAACGTCTGTGTACTTTGTAGTAAATGTGTTTCTGCCATTTCAGGCAGCCACTTATTTCCATTTAATACTAGCAGTATTATTAGCAGACTCTGGAGGTACATCTTTGTGTTGTATAATCACATGTCTAAGAGAAAGCTTAAACACATACACCTGTAACCGGGTTTTTAATGACTTGTACTGGGAAAATATAACTATGATAGAGGGTGCCATTATGTCATTCAACATTCATTTTTGTCATTCATTCATTGCACACTCTTTGACTTCATTATAACATCAGGCTAGTTGGAATTTGTGGTTAAGGAGCTAAAACTTGCAGCACCTGGGTCATATAAAAGTGTCATTACAGTACCTGATATAAATGATTGTCTGAATAGTATGCTACAATAATAGGAGGTTATTTCATTAACTATTAACTTTGGAATCAGTAACATGAACAACGCTGTAAAGCTCATATAAAATGTCATGCTTTGTTCTTGTCTTTAGCTCTGAGACAGAATAGTTAAACCTCAGTGTATTGATGAGAGTGTCCGAGGTTGTAAGGACATCGACCTTTTAAACTTATTTGTGCTGAACTGTTAATATGTCATGTTATTCGTTGACACATTACCCTATTTACTTGAACTCTGTCATGAAGTGGTGGAATAACCTGTGGATGGCTCACCTCACACTTACACAAACACACACAGTCGCACCTGCCTCTGTGCTGATGCTCATATGCAGGGGTACAGCTGATGGTAAGGCTTTTAACTACCTTAGCCTGAGTGAATCCTATTTAGTTCAAATGTTGACTTTAATGACGATATAGCCAATCTACATGTCACATACAGTTAAATAAAATTTCAGGTTTGTCAAGGCAGCACTGAGGAGTTTTAATATAGAATCAGTGGATTGAGAGCAAGACCAATGTACAGAGTGGTGCACTGAGAGATAGGGGAAGTGTGGTTACTTATTGCTGAGCTAATGGGGCGAGAAGAATAACTGAATCAGCAGCATACCCTTGTACACAGGAAGGCAAACAAGCAACAAGAATCAGCAGCATACAACAGGAGGTCAAACAGATTGTGCAAAGGCCCTAGTCAACAGTCAAAGAGGGGGGGATAGTGCCCCCACTTCATCAACACACACACACACAACATATTCAGGTCAGAGTATTGACATGCTGACGTTTACAAGGTAATGTTTAGTTAGTGTCTAGTTTAGTGAATGAGCATCGTAATGTTAGCTACATGGCAATGAACATAAAGTAAAATTGAAACTAATGGTCCTGAAAGTAGTGGACAAATGAAAATATGACCTGATAAGAGACAGAGAAAAAGTTAAGCGACCACCAAAGCAATTAGGATTAGTTTATCGCATTTTTATTTTTCTGATCATTTAATAGTGATTTTAAAATTAAAATTGAAGGGAAAATGTGAATTCCTTTTTAACAGTATTTGTGTTAAGATAAGCAAAGTGGTGAGTATGACACAACTGTGTTGTTGTAGTGATTAAATTAGTGCAATGGGAACGTACACTATACAAATTGATAAAGACAACAGATAAACATGGTGGAAGTGTTGAGTTTGGATTAACAGCAGACAATGCAATAAGCACACAAAGCTTGGAATAGCTCAAGCAAAGAAAGAAAGGTTTACATAGCTTAAAGTCTGAGAACAACTATCTGGCGCCGATAAACAGTTAGTTAGTTTATTTACTCAAGACTCACTGAAATCAAGATTTTTTTCAAGAGGGACCTGAGAACTTATTACAATACAATCACTAATATAATTAGAAATATTAGCATGTAGAACTGTAAATGTTCTCAATATCTTCATGTGACTTTGTTTTGCATTTCATTTTAGGTGAAATTGGCAATAATATCAGAAATCAGCCTTCCTTAGTTTAGAGTTGATATGCATAGCTAATGGTCATTATTAAAATGTTAAAAACCACACTCAAGCAGACAGGCATGAAGAGATATTAATCTCCTATAAAAAGTGCTGTTGCTGTGCTTAAAACTGATAAAGGAGACCTAGAGGTTATCCACTTGTAACCTACAGAAGGCCTGGTGGCTTGCGGTTGACCCATGCCATAGTAAATGGTATCATCAGCATAAAAATGTACAGTGAACATCTCAGTCACAAAATAAATATTTACAGTGGCAAGAAAAAGTATGTGAACCCTTTGGAATTTCCTTGTTTTCTGCATTAATTGCTTTGCTTTCCATTGCAGGCCTGAAGTTTGCCACTCCACAACACTAATGGGAAAATGTTTTGTAGACTGAAGAAACTAATATTTTTTTGTGTGTGTGTTTTTTAAATGTATTATTGTTCTGTATTTTTTGTACATATAGTGTAAAAATTGCACCGGATATCAGCAAGTAAAAACTATCTCAAAGGTAAAGTACAGTGGAGAGAATATCATGGTTTAGGGCTGCTTTGCTGCCTCAGGCCTTGGACAATTTCAATCATCATGGGCAATATGACTTCCAAAGTTTATCAAGGCATCCTATGGGCTGTGAAGATGGCCATCCACTTGCTGAAACTCAGTAGAAGTTGTGTGATGCAGCAGGACAATGACCCTAAACACTTCAATAAATCTACTATCTAGATAAACTAGAGTAGCTTCAAAAAAAGAAAATCCACCTCTTGGAGTGACCCAGTCAGAGCCCAGACCTGAATCCAATAGGGATGCTATGGAATTACTTCAAGAGAGTCATTCACACCAGACATCCTAAGAACATGGGACCTGAGGACAATGAGTTCTCATATGAGTTGAAGCAGTTCTAGAAGTAGTTCAGAATGGTCCAAATTTGTGTTGTGCAGATCAGATCAGCAGCTACAGGAAAAAATTAGTTGAGGTTATTGCTGCCAAAGGAGGTTTAACCAGTTATTAAATCCAAGGGTTCACTTGCTTTTTTCCACCAGCACTGAATATATCCACACTGCAAAGATGAAGAAGATGAAATATTATAATTGTTTATGTGGTATTAGATTAAGCACATTGTGTTTTTTTATACTTGTAATTTAGATGTAGATTTGATCACACTAAAGGGCCAATTAATGCAGAAAACTAAGGAATTCCACAGGGTTCACATACTTTTTCTTGCCACTGTATGTTCAGATTAAGTAGCTGCCGGACTAACATTGTAATACTTTTATCAAGCATTTGATTTGAGACACATTGCGACACAAATTGTTGATTGTCAAAACTAATAGCAACAACTGATACTGTTATTTTGTAAAAAAGAGCCTGACAAGTACTGTACATACAGTACATAGTACTGATTGCAGTGTTAAAATGAAATACAATCAGAAAATACTGAATGGCTGCAGATGGGTGATTAATCTATGTCTTTATCTCTAGGTGAACACCCACCCATGGATCTGGCCATCTGAAATCATCTGAAAATCTACTGTGCAGGATCGTACAAAATTGCCATTACACAATAGAGTACAAGGATGATAGAGAGGAAGCTTGACAGAATCCCCGCTGCTCAAGCTACAGCCTTTTTCAACTTCTCCCTCATATGAAAATTACTCAGTGCCTACAATGTCATCCAGAGGAGGAGTTTCTCTCAACATCAGTGTCTCAGTACTCCATGACTTCCTCGGAACCTTCGCACCTTCTCTCTCCACCAACCCTCCATCTCCATCTTGCAGCATAGATGAGTCCTACAAATACATCTTCCTCCCCATATGTTACTCTTTCACGTTCATCTTCAGCCTTTCCCTTAACTCTATCATCCTCTACCGTTCCTTCCGCCAGACCAAGCGTTGGAATGCTTCACTGATCTACATGGTCAACTTGGCGTCTACAGATTTCATGTACGGCCTGTCATTGCCATTCCTAGTGGCTAGTTACATCATGCGAGACCGTTGGGTCTTTGGGGACTTCATGTGTCGCCTTGTACGTTTTCTCTTCTACTTCAACCTCTACTGCTCTATCTTCTTCCTCACTTGCATCTCAGTCCATAGGTACCTCGGCATCTGCCACCCAATGAAAGTCATTACACTGGAGACCAAGAAGGCTGTCAAATGCACTTGTATCCTGGTTTGGATTGTGGTGTTTGCTTTGACTTGCCCTATTTTCCGATTTGCTCAGACTGGCCACGTGACAAGATTTGCTGGGCTTAGCAGCAACGCAAGCATTGCTAACAACCTAAACTATGAGGTATCATTGATGAATGACAATATCAGCTATGGTAACTTTGGAGGGGTCATTGAGGAGTACCAGAACTGTTGGGATAATGCCATAGATAAGGAGATTCCTGATTATGTACCCTATGGCATCATACTGCATTTGGTGGGCTTTTTTGTACCTTTTTCTATTATTGCTTGGTGTTACTCTCACGTTGTTCTGACTATATTTAGGACTCTGCATTCTCAGCCGTCATCTCGCAGAGGTCCAAAAGAGAGAGGACATGAGGGGATAGAGAGAAGAGCAAGAAGCAGCCCAACAATAGTTGGAAGAGGAAGGGGAGGAAGTAATCAGCTGTCAAGGGCACTGGGGAGGGATGAAGGGATTTCCATTTTCCTCGGTGCCCACTCTCCTTATGCCAATCGCAGACGTAAATCTATCAAGACCATCATCACCATCACTCTTCTATTCTCTCTGTGTTTCGTCCCCTTTCATGTTACCAGAACCATCTTTCTCCTGCTGAAAGTGACCAAGGGAGTCCCGTGTCACACCATGACAATGGTCTCCATGTGCTATAAGATCACAAGGCCTTTGGCATCATTCAATGCATGGCTCAATGCCCTCCTTTACTTCCTGACTAAAGATAAGGGGGGGGCTCACTGCTGCCAGGCGGTAAGCACCACTACCCAACAACATGGTGCACTTCTACTGCCACTGAGGATGATGGGAAAAGGAGTGGATGCAGAGGAGGGAGGAACAGAAGATGGAATTGACAATAAAGAGAATAAAGCATTTCAAAACAGCCCATCATACATGAACAGAGCTAAAGTCAGATATATAGTTGAATGAATGTTTTCACGGGGAATGAAAGAACGACTTTTAGCTGCGCTGTACATTGTCTTTTCCTGGAAAACAAAATATTGTATAATATATAATGTGAGCACTGTAGTGAAAACAATGATTAAGATCCGAATGTGCCTTTTATTTCTAATTCAGTGTTCCTAATTGGTTGGCATGCTACAAGTCATACTCTGAAAGTTCTACTAGTGAGTAAATGCAAATGTAACTCTTTATGATGATGATGATCTGTAATTAATTTCGAAGGATGTGTGCAGATGGGTGACAAATTAAAGAAAAAATGTTTGTCCATTACAGTGAGGGGATCCAAGCTGAAAAGCAAAAGTATGATGTCATTCATAGAAACAGTCGCAACATGTAATGATCATTCAAATAGGAATATCAATATTTACACACTTGTTGAAAACACAACAGATAACAAAAGCAGTTCAATGATGGAAAAAAATAGAAACTAGCTATTGTAATGTGGGTGTGTATGTTGCTCACTGCTTTTGAGAAGTTATTTTTGTCATAGTGCTTGGAAGGGTGTTGGAGGAGGGGTTTTCAGACACTATTAGACACTATTTCAGTCAAATCGTGGGCAAGGAACTAAAGAATGTAATGAATTACTCATCATATTTTACTAATTGGAAATGTAACTTCATTACTTAACTCATTACTTAATTACTCTGGAAAACGTCATGCATTACACATAGAGAAACAGATTACAGTTCAACAAGCAAGCAGCCCTACAATTTGGAAGGAGGTCATAGTAATTAGGCCTATAGTGAATAAATTGGTAAAGACAAGATCAGATAATAACTAAGAAGAAGAACTAAGTATCAACTACACTTACTACTTCCAGGGCCATGTTTCTACTGAAAGGTATGAGTTCAGTTCATTGTAGTACCAAGGTTATTCCATACCAACATACCCTTTCCCAGTTCATGTTATGGATTTTCTTGAACAAGATCATGTAAAAAGGTGTCACAGAGAGACCAAAAACTTTGAGGTCAATATATTACTAATATTTACCTGTGAAATGAAACTACTGAATGTAATATTGCAGTCAGTATTAACACATTCTAATAAAAAAAAAGTTCTAAGGAAATTAAAATAAACATTCTTGAGAAAATATACTGTAAAATATATACAACTCTGAGGAGATGTTGAGAAAGATCTATGGCACAATTTTTTTTTTATACAGAACTAAATAATTTATCAACGTGATAAAACTATATAACTATATACTTAACAGAATCTAAATTTAGTTGCATGAAAGTGAACATGGAGTGGAGATATATATTTTTGAAAAATAAAGATTGTTCAGGTAAAATGTATCTATTCTTATTATGCAGCAGTTACCCAACTCGGTGAAAAATAAACAGGATTTTGGTAAGAGTAGGGTGATGTTGGTCATGGACCTATGAATTTAATAAAAGTTTACACATACAATTTTTTTCATGAAAATCCGTAACATGAACTAATGGGACTGGGTGATTCGGTTCGCAATGGCCCACCAGATACTTTTCTCAGTTTTGTTTTCCACTGTAGATAGAATCCATAGACTGTATATAAAGATGTATATGCGGGCAGTAATAGTACCTCGTCAGTGTAGGTGGCATTCATAGATTCTTCCTGAAATGACTTACTGAAACACTGTTCAAAGCAACCACATGACATGATGTAATGAATCTCAACAACATCATAGAGCAAAACAATTGCACTAATTAATTTTACCTGCTTTTGTGTTACCTAATTGACTAGCTAGCTAATTCACACATTAGGGCGCCATAAAGCAGTTGTTGTCACATGTTGATTCTACACAAGTTTAGTCTTAGGTACCCAGCTTTAACAGGGCTTTATTTTTGGCTCAGCTGAGCTCCCACAGAAGTGATATTAAAAAGCTGTGCTATGTATTGGAAATGCAGTGCAGCTGTTTCGTGTTGTTGATTATATGCTGGCGGTCACTTTCACCTGGAAAATCAATGCCATCCTGTTTAATGAGAACCACCTCACTCCACTCTGCAATTCTGTGTGTGGCTCAGTTTTACTCCTTTTACTCACACTGGGCAGCTGCTCCATCTTTTCCCTCTTTCCTTCCATCTTTTTGGGGTGGATCATCTGAGGATGATGTAGATTGTACGAGAGCAAATGTAAACAAATGTAAAACAAAGCACATGTTGGCAGAGGCAAGTTACATCTTTGAAGATCTTAACACATACTTGGACAGAAATTTAAAGTTAATCTGTGAGTCATTATGAATAAGTCCTTTCATAATTTTCCTGTTGGACAGCGAAATATTTTCATAAAACCAATTACAAAATAGATGTTAGCATAATCAGTCTGACTGACCACTAGCAACAATATAATTTTGTACATAAGCTAATTGCTTACAGTGATGGAATTTTATTTTTGCCTACTTGAGACTTAAGTCTAGTTGTAGATATAAAAATTGATTTAACCTTTGATTTTCTGTGTTGCTTCAATGTATGCCTTGTTGCATTTGGTAGCTATATTATATTCTGGCTCTAAAAAAGATGTTGACCTACCCCCCCGCCCCACTCCGGTCCGTGGTGCATAAAAGGTTGGGGACCACTGGTCTAATTGATACTTAGACGGTATATATTATATTTATTTCCTATTTTTGACTGTTTTATATCATATCTGAAGAACCCACTTATTTTCTTTTTAGAATTAAATTTAATTCAGTTACCAGGTGAATTTTAACTGCACCCTTGTTTGCAGTATTGATGTTTGTGAATGTGCTGCATGGCTGCTGCCACTAGGTGGTGTCTGACAGTAATTCTAGAATGTTTTGACATTGAAATAGTAAAAGAACCTTTCCATTTTGGTGGTTATTATGTGCAGGTTGTGGTAGTAAAATAGCAACATCAGAGAAAAATTGCTGGCTTTTTTCGTTTTCAGACGGAGTTAGACCTTGTTCAGCATCCACCTGTGTCTCTGGGTACAACATGTATCTGGTTTATGCAGAATATAACTGCCTTTTGCTTTTTAATGTCGTTATGATTATCAAGCATTATATGTCTATGCTTATTTTCTTTGATTTATATAGTTGACATTTTAGCATGTGATAGGAGGAAGTCCAAAAATAAAATAATAAAAAGTACAGCAACAGTAATCACACCTTCTGGGATTGTATGAATACTCATGTATATATTGTTTTTAAAAAGGTTTGAAATGTATAGCACAAACAACCATGAAATGAATACTGAAGCAAAATGTGTTACTCCTGCATCACTGTATAATACTTCTAATGATCCTCAAAGAAGTAACTATGTTAATACTCAATGTGTGCTTTTATTCACAATCATTATGTTCCACAGCACCTCAGATGGAGTCAAATATTTGACTATTTGAGCAACACTTCAAATACGCTTTATGCATTGTAGTGCCTCATGTATTTCTGTTTAATTCTCAGGTTGCTTGACAACTCCCACTGAGAATACAGCCTTGTGCTAGTATAACACTAGTCATTTCAAAGAACTAAACTCTTTCTTTACAAGTTCAAGTTCCACATCTATTTTCATTCCAATTTTTGTTTCAACCTTTGTATCACATTTTGTCCATATGCCCAAAACAGTCAAATTTCTGTGATGGGAAGACAGCAGTAAGAGCCACTGCTGTTTCAGCCAAGTTCAAATCTGTTCACAGTTTCCACACATTTCCCAAAGACAGTGAACTGCAGAAGAGGTGGGTAATATCCAGTGACAAAAAAAGTTTTCCACCATTTATCAGGCAAGTGTCTACAGCTAACACTTGCAGTCTCCTGCTCCAGGCAGATGTAGAACATCGGAAAAAAATGGTGGACTAAAATGCCTAACTCTAACCCTCTAAAAGGCCTGGATGAGCAAGCACAAATCTTTGAACCACAGGGTTGTGCAATAATATCAAACTACGTCCTGCCTTTAAAAATGTTGTAAAAAAGTTGTGTTGTTGTAAAAGCAAAAGTACAGAGGTATCATAAAAAAAAATGTACAACTCAACTCAAATATCTCAACAAAAAGGTAGTTACTCTAGATAATTGCTCTTTTTGCTGTTATACTATCATAATTCTTGGATATATGGGGGAAAACAACAGTAAAGCAGCCACAGTCAATATTTTTATGTTATCAATAACAATGTATTAAAAGACAATGTGAAAACAAGGGGTCTCTCGGGTAGTAAAGAATCTTTAGAGATGTATCAGCTGAATCTGCTGCCCGCAAGTAGCCATAAAATAACACTTATTGAAGGTTTAAAGCTGTATTACGTTGTGATTAACAAAATACAAGGTTAGTGTTATATTTAAAGTATGTTTGAATTTATTGTTGTGACCAGCTTTATGAACTTTAATGTAATAAAAAAAATGTATAGTTACTGTCACAGAGTGATTGCATTGTCATGCATGTGTTATAGATCCCTCTAAGGTTATGACAAAATGCTTAGCCTCAACCTAAATATAACTGCTCTTTCCAAAGGTAAACAAACCATTCACTTAAACAAATTTATTAATATTAGCAATCTAGTTGATGAGACGGCTTTTGGCCATAACTGTTGAAAATCTATAATTACTGTTGTTATTAAGTAGTATTTATTTAATCAGATTAGCTGATATCATTGAATTAAATGGCTGCACTTTTTAATTAAGAGTGCAAGCAATAAAGTTACACTATTTCATACCTGATCAGCTCTATGATACTGCATTTGACATTTCATTTTAAGAAACACAAATGATCTTGTTGCTCCTTTAATTCTGTATAAATGTGACACAGTCACAGTTAGTGATCTTGATTAATTGGTACATAAGACCAGTCTCTTTACTTTAACTGGTAACCATCTCATGGCATTTCTGGGACTGCAGGGACTGTAGGACCATTCTTACTAAGGAGTCTAAAGGGAAGGTCAAGGGGAAGCCTGATTGTGCTTACTTAAGTGGCATCAAGTTTGGGCTTCACTACCACCTACTACAGATCCAGGCATTATACACAATTTATTAGAGCTAGTTAGTCAGTAAAGTATAAGTAGGTAACTAATAATGTTCTGACAGTGGTAGATGAGACAGATAGGAGAGAAGAAAATGGGTCCCCTCTGGCTCCACCTGCTACCTCGAAGACCATTTGATAAGAATCCACCATGCCCTAATCAAAACAACCAATCAGAACAGATCATTTGATGGTGCTTCAGTTGCTTCTTGTGAGCAGTCTTTGCTCCACTCCACATAGCACTACAGATTGTGCTGAATGGATGTACTGGCAGATAAACAGTACCATGCAACCACACAATGAGAAATCAACAGCTTATAAGAAAGATAACTAAACAGACAGATTGATAGTTGATAAAATGAGAAGAGTCTCCTAATTATGATGACAATCTTCTAGTCTTACTCACTGTAAGTGCTCTTATTTTGAAAGTCAGAATGAGGACGTGTTCCATATATATTTTGCCAACGCTGTGCTCCTCATACTCTCTGGAGACCAGCTCACCTCCAACTTTCAACTCTGACTTTTATCTCAGAATTCTAAGAAGAATGTCAGGAATCATGTGAGATAAAAGTCAGAATTCTAACTTTAATCTCAGAATTATTTTATAAAGCAATAAAGTCAGAATTCTAAGAAAAGTCAGATTTCAACAGAAAAAACAAAAAAACATTCACATAGCCTTAATCCTCCTCTGTAATTCTGAATGTCTTTCAACCACAGTGTCTCAACTGCTGGAAACGTTCAGGAACATGCAATTGGGGAACGTGCAATAGGTTCTGGCATCTCCTTTCCTGTTTACTCTGTACACCTCTGACTTCCAATATAATTCTGAGTCATGCCACTGCACAACTCTGCAGTGGTTGAGTGATTTAGAGGTGAATATGAGCAGAGAGAACTGGTAACCAACATTGTATGAATACAGAAAAAGGATGAGCAGACTCTGAGGAATCTAAGATCTTTTAATGTGTGCAACACGATGCAGGAGATCTTCTACCTGTCTGTGGTCTGCTGAGTGAGCAGCATCAGTGCCAGAAATGCCAGCAGGATCACAATGACCATGGAGACCTTTGTAGTCAATGAACAAACTGTTCTACATCATGGACAAGCCTTCCCACCCACTCCAAGACACACTAAAAAGACAGCGGAGTTCATTTTCAATCACACTCATTCAGTCCCACTGTCATGAAGAACGCTTAGGAAATCCTTCCTACCTTCTACCATTTCACTGTACAACTGTTCAGATGAAACAGTGTGACAGATGAAGAGCTTTTGCTCACGTGTATGTAATCTTTATAACACACATACCGTATAATGTATATAATTATTCACTGACATTTTGTACACTTACAATTATGTTGCCATTTCTTACTCTCTGTTAATTTTTATATTTATATCTATCCTCTGCTGGCACATATTGGTGAAGTGAAGGAAAATTCCCTGGTGACTTCTTCTGTTCATTTACACTGGATTTTAACTTTTCTAATTTAATGATACAGAATGGTTCTGTATATTTTCTTAAGAAATTTGAAAGTGATCTTCTTTGGGATGCAATATTTCAATTATTTAATCTGCCCCTCCCTTCTCAACCTTCTTTTCAGCTTGCTTAGCTTTTGTGCAAATTATTATTAACAGTTTTCTCATTGCTTGGTTGTGAGCTGGTTATTCAAATGCTGCGGTATCCAAAGGCAAAAGAGTTCATGGGTGGGGTGATTGGGGTCACTGTGGTGAGTCCATGTCAGATCCCTGCTGATGTGAAGTGTGAGGACCCTGAAGCTGCTGACTCTCTTCACCATGGCCCTGTTGATGGAGAGGAGGCATGTTTTTCTCTATGCCTCGTCCTGAAGTCCACGATCAGCTCCTTAGTTTTGTTGATGTTGAGATGGAGGTTGCTGTCCGGGCACCAAGATGTCAGGACTGTCCTCCTCTCTGTAGGCTGTCTCATTGTCACTGGTGATCAGGACAGTGTTTAGAGTCGGGGTGGAGGATGCACCATATGAAAAATAAGACACTGACATGTAAGACATGTTGTGTTTCTTCTATAAAGTTAATTCAGTATGAATGGAATTAAACATCTCTACAAATTTAGCTATGGTCTGCAATTTACCACATAGTTACAAATCCCTTTTGATGTGTAGTATTTATTGTCTATCTGAAACAAGCACAGTTGCTATTGTATAAAGTTTGACAAATAAAGACTGAACACACACACACACACACACACACACACACACAGAGCCTGCAGGGGGAGACACTGCCCTCCTCTCTCAGGCCGGTTAGAAATTCAAAACACAACCGCCTTGCACAATCTCCCGTCCTGCACCGCGGCCTACAAAAGCCTCTGACGGTTATTTTAATTTAACATAAAAAATAAATAAAAATCACCGGAGCGATATTATTCGAAATGAACGACAGAGATCGATTGTGTTGATCACCAGGCACATTTTGATATATGTGAAATATTCCTGCGTAGCCATTTAAATTTCTATTTATTTTTTGTGTGTGTGACGGCTGCGTGGGGAGCAGAGGAGCAGAGCGGTTGGCGCCACTTTCAAATCCTCCACTGACACAGAATGAGAGTCCGGCTTCAAATACATTTACACACCACTTCATTTCTCTTTTCCATAATTAGTGTAATACGAGGAATATATTGACAACATTTCTCGTTTGGATAGATTTTTCTTCAGAAGGTAAGCAAACTAGTCTTCAATATATAAACTTTTTATATATATTTTGTATATATTAAGTGCGAGACGCTCATTTATGTGTGCTTTTATTGAGCTGTATGACTAAATAATATATTTTTGGGCTTGTTAACTGCCTGTGAGCGTATTTGCAGAACTGTAGTGAAGCCGTTGTGTAACCTCCTGCTTTGCGGGCTGTAATGAAGTGCCGTTTGAGACAAAGCTTGTCTGGCATTACAAAGCTGAACACGGCTGCTTTGTCGGGCAGCTGCTGCTTTTATCCTCCTGCGCGCCGAGGCATGCTGCTGAAAGCCGTTGCTCTATATGGACTAATGTAGACGTTAGATGAATTGTTTGAATTTTCTGTACAAAAGAGTTTTAAGAGATAACTGAGTAAGTTGAGGAAGCCGGACACTCCCCCCAGTCACAGCCCCCTCCCCAAAGACCCCAGCCCACTCCGGCCGTCCGCAAACTAATACGCGTTGAAAAGACATTTTATCCACATTAAAACGAAACGTCATCTTAAAGAGCGTGTTCTGAGACCAAACGACCTCAATACGGTTTTGTCACCGTAGGAAAGCGCGTTAAAACAAAGTGCGTGCTTTACTTGACAAACCTGCTGACTCAGCAGTTTCCCGAAGGCTCGCCTGGCTGTCACCCTGCCATGACAGTTAGCTCTCCGTGGGCACAGTTAGCTCTCCGTGGGGTTACATATGCTCATAGCTGAAGAGCAGTTGCTCCCTTTTATCCTGCTCATCACTTCACTAACAAGCCATTAAGCGTCTTTATTTAGATCGTCATGTTCTTAGTCACCTCATTATAAAAGTGAGTGTTAGAGTTTATTCTTTGTCAAATTTTGCGCAAACTTTGGTGTTATACTAACATCGTTACAACGCTGCAACACCTCCTTACAGGCCTGTTAAAAAAATAAATACTTGTTAACACATGTATTTCCACACTTTTCATTCATTACATTACAAACATGCCAGAATATATAGGGAGCCTCATACAGAGCTGGTGTGGTGTAATATAGATGAGTGCAATTTTCTAGAACATTTAAAATAACTCTTTGAGTAAATCCCAACCCAACAGTATGATCAGAATAATGACACACAGTGCAGGCATTTCTAAAAGACCCCATATGGCATCCCATGTTGATTAAGTAGGAAAATACTGAACTGTAGAGTAATATGTGTCCCGTGTGTGGGAACTGCTGTGTGCTTAAAGAATTCCTCATATTTCACCAGCTTCCTTCCATCCCTCTGCAGTAATTGCTTAAGACTGGTTGCTGTCATCTAATATGCAGCCTCACTTTAGTATAAACTACACAAATATCACAGATACCCTGCCTACCAACATTTGAGTCCACCCCTTGAATGTAGATAATTATATAATGTTCCCTGTGTGTTTAAAAAAAAAGAAGTTATGAGTTTGGTGTTACTGTTTGAGTCCCCCTTTTTAGAATAATTTAACGACATGTAAAGTGTAAGTCAAACAATTAACTTATTATAAGGTATGGTGTATGTACACTCATTTGGAAGGAAATGCAGTTGAATGTTATAAAAGCGGGTGCTCACATTAAAGGAATGTACCTATTGATTAGTATATTCTATACTGTATTGATTATTATTGTTTGTTATATTTCATCAAAATGTATTGATCAAATTTGACACCACCCCTGCCTTATTTATTTATTTATTGTTTAATATACATTATATTTAAAGGGGTTGACAAGGAGTAGGCTTTGAAATAAAATGACAATAAAAGGGCTGATTGATTTATTGATTTAGAGGATTTTCCTAGTTATTTTTTTTATATTTATTCAGAATAACTGTCTGAACTGAATAAGGGACTTGTGTTGAGGAAATTTAATATTGTAATCCAGTCCAGAACTCCACTATGAGCAGCTTCCTGAAACACTTAATAACATTCTTGTTATGTTGTATTAAAATATATTTTATCAACCTAAGCATACTGTCACTTCATGCACATCATAGGATGTTAAGTGAATATAAGTTTTAGAGCAATTATAGAACAAAAATACCCGCCTTTTCTCATTTAAGGAATAAATCCACTGACAAACTTGATATTTTTCATTTGAAAATGATTTTTTGATTAATTATTTAGGGTATAAAAAGTCAGAAAAAGTAGATCACTTGTTTTGTCCAACTAACTGTCAAAACTCAAAAGATAATTAGTTTACAATGACATTCAACTGAGAGAAGTTGTGCCTGTTGAACCTATTGATGCTGTAATATTTTTTCTTTATAATTAACTTATTAAAATCATTTAAGACATTTTAACCAATTGTTAACCTATTGATTTGAATCTTTAAGCACTTGAGCAGTTTAAACTTAGATGTTGCACAGAACCAGAGCTGTTAAAATATGTGGAAATTCTTTGATCATGTAATTCCCTGATTTTTTTTTTTATTTTGTCCTTTTTTTTTAATTAAATACAGATACCCCACATTGTACCATTTTCTCTGACTTAATTTGTTGATTGAGCACCTGTTTTTCCAACCAAAACCTGTTCTTTTTTTTGTTTGTTTGTTTGTTTTAGGGGGGAGGGTGCAATTGAGAAAATAGGTCCCAATTCATTCCATGCCTGATTTAATTATTATCACCCTGGCATGATGGGATTGTGTTGGTCTGGACCTGGTGGTCGTTATTATACACTGCAAATGAGATAATTTCTAGTGAGTGAAACTAGAATACCTTGTATTTTGTGGCCTCTGTGGAAGCTTCACTAGCATTTAACAGAGTAAGGATTCAGTCCATTTTGTGTCTTCCTGAGAGTTATTTTATTTATTTCTTATTTTCAGAATACAGAACTTTGGTCTCTGTCTTTTTTCTTTTTTTTTTTTTGTACAAGCACGATGTTTTCTTGTTTCGTGTGTGTGTGTGCGTGTGCACGCACATGGATGCGTAACAGAAAGGGGGTGGGCAGGGCCTTGGCCTCCTCCTGGTAAAGTAGTGTAGTTTGAGTGCAGCACTTTCAGCAGTCTGAGGGCCAGCCTCCTTCCCGCCAACTCCCATCTCATGACCAAATTACATGAGAAAATATAGGAGAGTCAGGCAAACACTGAGCCCTGCCATCAGTGTCATTATCAGAATATTTCGGCATTAATGCCAGTCTCCCTGTGTCTCTGTTCAGCCATTTCCAGCTGTGTGTCTGTGTATAAAAGTCATCCTGTTGCACTCACTTCCCTCATGTTTCTGCTGTGGTTTATGGTTTTTATTTAGCAACTTTACCCTTGAAAGCAGACTTCTTATAACGTGTGTATGAAAGCATAGAGAGCTTCCTCTCAGAGCCACACTTTCTTCATTTTATTTCCCTCCCTCTCCTCCCTCCCTGTCTCCTCGGTCTTTTTCTTTCAGTCTGACAGCCGAGCAGCTTGGCAGGCTTACAGCTCAGAACTCGGCGCAGCACAGCAGCCCCCTTGCCTCCTACAAATTAATTTTTTACTCAAAAACGGTAGCTTTGTCAGACCTCTCATTTCACACCTGTCTCACACACACCAACAGGGTCATTCAGATTTTTTTTCAGATTTTTTGGTGCCCCCACAGATGTTGATTTGTATTGTAGAAAGTGATGGCCAGGGAAAAAGGCTGCAGCCCTGTAGGTTTTTATGCCTACTGAGCCTCCTCACTGTCTCAGTGTGCGTAGCTGGGGCTCCAACGAGGCAGCAGGCAGCACTGAGGAGGACTGGGACACACACACTCACATAGCTAAGAGGTGAAGATGTGAAGGGCCAGGAAGGAAGGATGAGGGGAGACACCCAGTTTTTGGGGGCCAATTTTTGGAACCAGAACCCCCCCAACCCCACCTGACACTCCCCCTCTTACTAGGAACAGAAGCAGGAGCAACCAGAAACCCCTCACAGGCCTTTTTTCTGCTCTCTCCCTGTCACTATAGTAGACTGGGTATATTCCCATTGATATGTGTTTGTATAGAGCATGTGTGTGTGTGGGTGTTGTAGTGATATTTTTAGGTCTGTTTTCAGTTTTTATTTGAATATTCTAGTCATCCTGTAGCCTAAATGCAGCTTGTGTGTGACTTCTTTTTATTATTTCATTTTTATTATTTTTCTAAGGGCTATAATTGTGGACCAATTTGTGTCTAGTTCGTCACTGTGGCCTTTTGGTAAGAGCATCCACACAAACTGAAAGGAGAGAAAGTGAGGGGGATTTGTGTTCACATAACTACCAGTGTTCTTAGTTAGGCCTAGTCATTAGTTGGGGCTAGTTACTCCTTCCATCATTTGGGTTATGATCTCTGCAGCACACGGTAAGTGGATTTTTTTTAGCATTTAAAATGGCCTCTATAGCTGTGACTGGAGAGAGCAGCAGGTCACAGAGAGGAGCTTTTCTCAGCTGCGTTGCTTCTCTCTCTTTCTTCCTTTCCTTCCACCACAATTTTAGTTGCGCTCTTTTTTCCTTCTTCTCCTTCCTCCCCCTCGCTCTCCTGTCTCCCCCTGTTTCATGTTTTTGGCTCTGAATTTAATGCTTGTTTTTTGCTACTCTCCCTTCTGACGTGACCTTTTGTTTCAAATTCAATCACCTTCCATCAGCAGGGCTCTTTCTGATTGTCTGTGTAGTCGTGGCTCTATAAGGCTTAATTTGAACAGTCCTGGAGGCTCAGCCTGAGTTACATACATTTTCCACTTAATCACAATCATATTTGTCTTCAGTGTTGACCTCGCTTTTTAAATTCCTAATCACGTTTTTTAATGTGTATTTTGTTTTCTAATATTTAATATGATGGCAGAACATTTGATCTATATGAGCACTTTTATCACTTAAAAGAACATTTGTGAAAGTAAAAATCTTTACTTCGGGTGTGGTGCTTACAGGCCATGATTCCCTCCTCCTCTGCCCTCAAACTGTATTTAAGCTTTACACAGATAGAAAGTGACAGCAACACTCTTGGTCTGCAGTAACACTGCATACAGTGTATGCTGTGTATGTTGTATTTTAGTGTGACACTCAATAGTAATTTAACTGAGTAGTCAATTGACTGAAAGTTAATAGTAGAATTAGTTAGAAGTAAGAATAGTCATAATTGATTATTCTGTCATTGTTAAGGAAAACATGATCTTCCCAAATGTGACAATTTCCTCCCCTTTCACTGTTTTATATCAATATATCAACTGACTATGTTGCTGTTGGGGTGTTGGGTGGAAAAAGAAACATTTCAAAACTTCACAGTAAATTAAAAATGGCATTTTTCACAATTTTATTATATTTTAGAAACCAAACAGTTAATTGAGTACTTAACAAAAACATCCGCTATTTTTTTTCTAATAAAAACATTATCATTTGTTGCCAATGCAGCACAAGGTGTTTGCAGTTAAATCCAATTTGTAGTGTAATTTAATGCTAAAATGATGAATTCATTAATGGATTGTCAATCAACAAAATATACTTCACCTACTTTGTAGAACATACAATAATTATAGATTTTTAGCTCTAGTGTAGTTATCATTTGGCAGTACCCTTGTCTGTATTTTGTTGTAGCGATGTATGGGACAAATTTGTCATCTATATAAACATATACTTGTACAAACATGTACATTCACCTTATAGTCCATGCTGAGGTGTCAGATTAATGATGATGCTGAATTCTAAAGAATTCTACATTTCCAAGACAACAGTTTTATTCCTCTTGTTTACACATCTCTGTACCAGAGCTGAAATACCAGAACTGAACAGCTGTTTAACTTTAACAGCTCACACTACTACTTATTTAACTATTACCATTAATGTAGTGATTGAGTCTGTGACATTGACATCGCTCCTGCTGTTATCTCTTTCAGCTTTGGTTAGAATCAAACTTTATTCTGCTCACATTGCTCAAGTCTGGTTGCTTTGGCTGCTTTCCTGTGGTTATGTGGCATTAACATGGCTGCTCAGGGTGATGGAAACAGTTAGCTTCACAACTAACAACAACTCTTGTAAAATCCAATCAATTTATAGGCTATTGTTGTGTTTGCTTAATTTTGATCTTTTTGTGATATTAAATAATGACAGTTGGTGGAGTGTGAGGTTTTGCAGCTTTTATCTGTTTCATATCCTTAATTGAAAATATTTGATTGAAACAAATAAGACATTTTAGGACTCCACTTTGGTGGACACTTATGATGAATGATGATGATGATGAAGGGTTAGGGTTATGATTATTATTATATCAGTCAATTAACAGTAATCCATCTATAACTATATAAGATAATAGTTAGTTGCAGTTGCAACTTTGTGTGATTTCATTTCCTTTGGCAGAGTTGAAAGAAGTCCAATCACTTTTTATAATTTTAAACATGTCATTAAATTAAAGTTGTATGTGTTCTTAAATAAAATGTAACACAAGCAGGTTAGGATAAAAACAATCTAACTTGTCGGATCGTTTTCCAGCAACACTTTATTTTCTTATTCCTTTATCTGACACGTGATAGGCAGAGCTCTGTCTCATTTCAGCTCGCAGAATACTTTCAGGAATAAAGTGAAGTAAAATAAAGTTGTATAAGGATGGAGAGTCCCTGAGCTGGACTAATAGACAATAATTTTTAATACTACTGTATTGTGTGTTGTGTCTGGAGTCTGGATTATTTCCCAAGGGCCACATCAGCAACACATGACCTGCCAAAGGCCCCCACCTCTTCCCACAAACGTATCCTTTCCTTGTTTAATGTGTGAATCTCTACAGACGTGCTTCCTATAGTTTTAAAGTTCATCTGCCCCACTTTTTATTTTAGCCTTTTCACATTGTTTATTTTAGCTTATTTAAACAATACTATATGTTGATGTTCTTCACCTGGCTGATGTGTATTATGTTTCAACAATAGAAATTGAAATCCTGCTCACTTTATGGTTCCCATATGGAAATAGACAGTAGAGAGTTTTGGAAATTAAAATTTAGCCACATCACATGTGTCACATATTGTTGTACACTTCTAATATAACACATTTGGTTAGCTTTATATGCAGAGAAATATCTGTTAAGTCAACTTTTTTTAAACTTAAGTCCTCAAAAATCAAAGTTTCTTAAATGAAAAAAAAAAATGATGAAAGATGATGTATGATTATTTCTCTAATCTGGCGTTTTTCTACTTTACATCACATTTTGGGAAATTGTCAGTATCTTGAAATCATGGCAGAATGAGACAATGCACAAATATCAAGCAATATTCCACTTCATTTGAAATTCGTGCACCAAGCTGATTATTGTTAATTAGTCAATGATCACAACATGGTTTAAGAATAAGTCAAGTATAGATACACCAGCAATAGGAGCAAAGATGTGGAGTCTTGAAGTTGTGTCTGCTCTTTATTTCTGGTGTTCTTGTATTTTGATCAGGATGGTGGTTTTTCTCTATGATTTTTTCCCCCCACTGTTTTCTTAGTAGTTGGCTCTTTGAGTCATCATAGAGAGAATGTTGTGATAATTTCTTTTTTCTCAAGTTCAGTACAAGAATAGGAATTATGCTGTGTGGGAAGTGGGCCTGAAAAAATACTTTACCCTGATTATTTACACCTTTTTTTTCTCTTGCTCGCTTGCAAATTAATAATACAGTGAGGAAAACAGGAAAAAAGGACAAAGAAAGAATATGCTTTTCCATGTAACAAATTTACTTTCTTATAGTTAAAATAATAAATTCAGATTTTATTCAGTTTTTCTCTTGAAGAAGGTAAGTGTTTCTCTTGTACTTTGCTTCTAGTCCTTTTTTTCTCTTTTACCCTTGCTTGTGTTTGATTTTCATCACAAATGACCAAACATAAAAAATAGTTGTTGATCAGAGTAGCTATGTATTTACAGCAAATTGTTGCACTTCTAGCTCAAGTGAGCTGCTAAAAGAGAAGCCCATTTTAGGAAATGTGCAAATACCAAGTACATTTAACATGGAGTTACTATGGCCTTTTTTGTTTGTTTGGGTTTTTTTTGTTTTTTTTTTAAACCTTAAAAAAATGTGAATTTTTTCTTTGGATGTTAAACTGATGTGTTTTTACCTAGAGTGTGCAGTGTGAGGCAGTAAATCTGACGGACTCATGGTCTCACTGTCCAGGGTGCGCTCTAGCAGCACATCATGTTTTGCAGATATGTGCTGAATCACTCCAAATCATTATGTGCTGCCACCGTGAGCCCTGGGATTCCCACAACACGCTGGGAACAGCTTCCAGTCAAACTTCACTTGACTTACACTTGGGACTGCAGTTACTCCTGTTACTACTTCTTGTCTTCTTAAAGGTCAGATGTGATACATGAACTCTGTTTATATGGATATCTGTGTGCATGTGTGGGTTTTCTGCTCTCCATGAGCAGCTTTATCTGCATCACTAACACATCACTTGAGGCCTGTATATTAAGGAACATCAGGACTATCATCCAGAGTCTCTATGATAAGTCTGATTCATTTTGTTATAAAGTTTTTGTATAAATACATGTCATACCCAGCACAATCCATACAATACTATGACTGGTACCATGACTGGATAACTGTTTTAAACTGTGCACAAACTAGTTAATCTGTGATCTGTGATTCACTTTTTCTATTTTAATAATAAGTTTATTTTTTCCTGACAAAAAACAACAGGCCAGTGGGCTCAGATCAGATATTGCCAGTGATTACTGTTTTTTGTTTCTTTGTTTGTTTGTTTTTTTAAATAAAGCGGGTCAGTTTAGAAAAAATCAAATAAATTTGAGGGGTAACGGGGGAATTTGTACTGGAAAATTTGTTGATTGGATGACATTTGGGATTCACTGAATGATTTGTAAAACCAATTTAAAACCAAACCTCTCTTCTTACTTTGGGTTTTGAGAGGTGTAATTGGTGACTGGAGAACACATTACTGTTATTCTACTTTAACTTACATTCATTCATTTAATTTATTAATACATGATTTTTATTACTATTCTTTTTTTTTTCTTTTTTTTTTGGTCACACATGGTTTCTTGTGAGTTATAACAGAGGCCACCAGGGGTCATATGGTAGAGAAAAAAAATCTGATGTGGAATATTAATTGAACTGATACATTGTGAGCATGGGTATGATAAACTGAGAGCAGGTTCATCAGGAGATATTTTATTAAGACTTCAGGGACATGTATCTGGCATTCAGAACAGAAGCAGTGAATTGTATTCTGTCCAAATAAAATATATGTATATAGTATTTAAAGGTCTGTAGGTTTTAGGGGATCAACTCGCAGAAATGGAATGTAATATTACAGTTTCAGTTATATTTTCATTAGTGAATAATCACCTGAAACTAAAACTGTTGTTACCTGTTACTTGTTAGCTTAGAATAAGCCCATCATATGCACATGTGGAGCAGGTCCTCTTCCAGAGTCCACCATGTTGCACCTCCATGTTTCTACAGTGGCCCAGAATGGACAAACTGGCTCTGAGGGGGGCCTTTTTATGTTTATCTTGAATGGTGGAGAAAGACAGGGACAGTTCCTTTTTTATTTCACATCGTCCAGTTGTGGTTGCTCAAGATCACTAGGTTATACGGTGACTTATAAAAGTGTGTAAACATTTCTTTTAAAATATTTAACAACTGTTCCTCCAAATGTCTGTCTGTTTCTGGTGTGAGAACATACCAGCATCATGTTCTATTGATCATTATCTTATCTTTAATATCACATCCAAATCATATCCATAACTTGAACCACTCAAGTGAAGTGCAGAGTAAAGTTTTGGTGAGTAAACACAGAGTTGTGGAGTGTTAAATCCTGAAAAGAGACAACAAACTGGTTTGTAATTTAGGACTTAAACTCACTTTTCACTTGTGACTTCAGCAGGCAGGCATATTGCTTCTCCAGAAACCACTCTAAATGCACAGTAGTCCTACAGGTTTGAAAGTTAATTAGGTCAACCCTAATCCTAACTGCATTATTTATTTTATTTATTTGTTTAACATGGGCATAGGTAAATTCAATTGTCAGTATAATCAATCAGCACAAAGGCTACATAAAACTGACGGCCACTTGAGGTTCTACCATACACTTGGAAAGACAAGGGAGAGACATACAGACAATAACTGCTGTCAGAAACTAAATTATGATATTGTATATTTGAACTAAATAGATGGAAAATAAATGAGTCACAAATATCTGAACCTAATCTTAAAAATTATGTATAAACTAAATAGCACATTGCAATATAAACTCAGCTTTGATTGGCTACAATTGGCTCTGTAGCTATTTTATCATCTTAAAAATGCAAATTCATACCACTGTTACAAAGCCACTTTTTACAGCATATGAACAAATAGAGGTCAGGTATCCTTGACAGAAACTAAGCAGCCATGGACATTTTGCAGACAACATTGTCAACAGTTTGACATTTGTTTCTTTATTCAGCATTACACAGTGGAAATGCATGTTTCTGGAAGATTTCTCTTTCTCTCGTGTGTGTGCGTGTGTGTTGTAAGTAGCAATCTGTGTCAGGCTGTAGCAGCACATCATTACTGGTAGTTCTCTCTGCATTGCCAGTATGATCTGTGCTGCTTCTGTCAGACACACACTCCCCAACAGCATCTTTCTCCAGTGAATAAGGAATGCGTCTCTACTTTTTATGTAACCTAGGAAAACATCTGTACAGTGTGATTTATTAAATATTACCATTAGTTCAAAACAGAGATGTTTGGGTTTTGACAGTTACACTGACTATTAATTAAAGGCCAATATTTGAAAAACAAAATGTTTTCACTTGTCATGTGTTATACACTTCTATATTCTAAACTAATAAAAGGTGTATGAAACAAAAAAAGTAGTGGCCAAATCAATCATCATTAATTTCAGTCATTTCAAACTGACCAAGGAGGAAATTACTTCACTTGATTTCAAAATCAGGAGGTTTGATCATGCTGTGGTTTTTCCAGTCTCTACCTAAAGAATATAGTTTGCTAATAAACTGGAAGCAGGTCAAAGTTGAGAAGTAAGCATATTTTAAGTCATTCCCTCCTAAAGGGCTTCTATCAAATTACAGTGTTTCACTTGAGTGTGGATTTGTGCCCATTTAAAGGACATACTACTGTTTTCCTAGGTTTTAAAACCAATGATAGATACAATACTTTCCTGATGATCTTTTTCTAGAGGATTGACATGATTTTAGATTATTATGTGATTTTCCTACCTTCAACATGGGCACTAATATCACTTGATTTCAGTACACCAATAAAATGAACTCACTTGGAATGTGTTTGAAATGAACAGTTGATCACAGTAAGTATGTGTAATGATAAGTATGATCACTGTCTAAATCCTCATGTAAACAAGGGAAAAAATGGGTCTACTTACTTACTGACCAGGGCTTTTAACTGCATCTCAAGGCCTTCATCAGCAATAATTTGTTCTGTTGTCCCAGTGTTTGCTAAAATGGATGGACATGACTAATCTTTTTCTGCTTGATAATGAATAATGGCACTTGTAAATAATGTGATTGCAGATCTGACAGTTTGATGTAGTACAGTGTAACTGCACATCATAATGGGTGATCCATTCATCTCCTAATAACATGACAGTCGAAGACATGATAAAGGATTGCCAGATGCAAACAAGTTTCAAGTGTCTTTAGGACCTCCACATTGAACTGTAGTAGAACAAGAGTGAGGTCAATCTTAAGTCTGACTTAACTTTCAGACATGTTTCACAATACATAACTTAATATTTACCAACAGAATATATGAATATGATGGATTTTCCATGATTATCTTGAGACGAGAAATGAATATTTAGATCCTTATGGTGAGATAATTCATAATTAGGAATAATAATTAAAATTATAATTATTAATTAGATTATTATAAGTGTGGGGTTTTTTTATGGTTAGGACAGTGACAGAGATATGAAAGATGGGAGAGAGAGGGAGTGAAGACACACAGCAAAGGGAACCCAGCTGGGATTTGAATCAGGGTCTGCTGCACTGAGACTCAAACATGCATGCACCTGCTCTACCACTGAGCCACCTGCACCACGTACCCAGGTATTTTTTTAAGAAGTCACTCTTTCCTTGTGTATAAAACTAAATTTTGTCCACAACAACTTTAGTTTCACAACCTACCTTCTAACAGTAGGTGGCAATAAAATCTAGTATTGTAGAATAGAGCATTGAGCATGTGAAGTGCTTATTTTCCTTTGTTGGTAGTAAATTAAAAAGTACTTTATCCATACCCAGAACTGTACAGCATCTTGACATCTTTGTCATAAAATAGTTCCAGCACACATTTCCTGCTTTTTTTTAAAGCTAGGCTAAGCTTGGCTAAAAGTATTTGACAATCCTTTAATTTGAACAAATTTAAAAAACAAACATCAGGAATAAAAAGTACTTATCAGCACATTGGGTGATTCCATCTGCTAATGAGGACTTTGAGGGGTGGTTGAAAATACAGAATAAATGGGAAGTGGACCCTGGAT
>JBAJHX010000042.1:16865078-16904002 GCA_037176925.1 Amniataba percoides | reverse complement strand
ACATTCTAACTTATAAACTTAGATGTGTTCTGACATTTTGATATTTCAGTCTCACAAAATGAACACAGCTGTTGTTCTAAATTCTCAAGTAATTTCTCCTACATATTTTCCTAAAGTGATGAAAACAAGACAGTAATTCCACTTGTCTCTCTGTCTGAATTGCAGCACAAACTGCAAAAAATGTTTGACTGATTTTCTCTGCTGTGTAGTAGTTGTTCACAAACACACAGTAAGTATGAATCTTTTTTCTGGATTTCTGGACATTCCTACAAAGCAAAAAGGTCAATGATGAAAATATCTAGAAGTGAGGACATTGTAACTAAAATAATAAAGAAATTGCAAATTTCCACTATAGTGCCCATAAAATGCATTTTGTTTAAGTGATATACAGTAATAATAATGATATCAATGCTACAGCTTTGCTCACCATTCTTGCTCAGTCTGACTGAGCTCTTCATCAATAAAGTGTCATGAGGAGCTGAGCTAAATAAGAGATGCTGCACTTTTAAGATAATGTTGAAAAGGAATGTTGTGCAGCATTTATTTCATCATTGGCTTTCATTTTTCATTATTTACTATATTGGTTCCAAATATATCTGACTACTAATAATCAATATTAACATTGGTCATCCACTAAAACAAACAAATTTTTGCCAACATGTCTCACAGACTGGACCAGATAGGAGTCAAGCATGACACAAAATTGTATTCTGTACAACAATATTTACTCTAATGTGTGTTACCAACATCATCTGGCTCAAAGGATAAGTCCAGTTTCTTACAACTTGAAGTCTTTTTTTCAAATTTTTCATAGTTTCATAGTCCATAGGAACTAAAAGGTTAACGTGAGAGCAGAGGAAGGTCACTGGGATTCATGATGAGACTTGAGTCCAGGTTCAGGTTATCTATGGAGACACAAAAACAACAGCTCCATTAAAGTAGAAGTAGGAATCTTATTTTAAAATAACTTTTGGTCATTTTTTCTTAGAGTGCATGTAATGGTGCTCTGATAAACAACCACCAAACCAAGCCACAAGAAAACAACAGTTTTCACAAAAGAAAAGTAAGGAAAGCCAATGAAACAAGCTAAAAAGAATTAGCAATGCTGCAGGGAAGTGCCCTGGAAGTAAGCTGGAGCATAGCGTAAGGAGAGTGGAAGGGACCTAAAAGTTATATGCACTTTAATTTTCAAAGTAACTGTAACTGTTGCTTTAAAGGACAAGTCTAAAGTTCTACATTTTATTATTGTAAATATAAATCCAATGAAAACAGCAAAATGATCAACAATACTTGCCTGTCCTTTGTGGGGGTTTCAGCCCATTGGGCCCAAGCCTATCAGTTCTCCTTTCATTTAAATAAATGTCTGTTAAGTCACTATTTAATGCTGGATGATGCAGCAGAATGGTGACTGAGCCTATGGTTCAGGTTCATTGATGAAAACCAGCAGCATATATAGTATGATGACCCAGGTGTCAGTGGCTACTTTCTTTAAAAATCCCAAGCAGCACACACTGCAGCTTTTAACAAAACTTTTAACGCAACAGACTCGCTCTTTAACTCACCTGTGTATGAAGCAGTGTGCTGTTTTTTATCATCTCTGAAAGCATTGTTGAGTGTTGACGAGTGTAAACAGTTATTATGCCTCAGCAAACAAAGAATACTGGTGTGAGGTCCAAAAAGACACCTGTAATTAAGATTATTGCCAAATGGGCTACATAGGACAAACTTACTATATTACATTTTATATTATATTTTTACCTTTTTAAAATGTAAAGATATAAGAGATTACAATCTCATAACTTATTTTGAAAGATTTATCAAATCTCTGAATCAAAATAAACTTGTGAAGGAACATCCAATCTATCTAATGTGTTCTTAGCTGTTTTTGGACAATAGTGAAACTCTATGGCACAAATGAATAAGTCCCATCAGGCTTTACACAGTCCTTGTTGGCAGGATACCATCATTGTTGGTTTGGCTCTGCTCATGTTTTCCTTTACTTTAACATCATTTGGTAATATGTACATATGTATATAATTACACAGTATCTTTTAACAGATACTGTGTAATGTGTAACAGTGTTGCTTTTGTCACTGACATTTTTTGGCATCCAATAAAGCATGTCTGAGTATCATCTGAATCCTTTTAAACACTAGTGCTTACATACAATTCTAGTGTTTCTGTACTGATACAAAAAACAACTTTTAAAACTTTATTGATGTTCTGCACCCAGTTCTACTCAAAATCCCACCTAAGAGGTATTATAACCAAGATGTTGACTCTGATAGCAGCACCAGTGTTGCACTCTGATCATTTTTCTGTTTTTGTTTATTTGTTCAATTTGCAGTTCCCTTGTCTGATTACAGTAACCAGATAGAAACTTCTGAACTCTTCTGAACCATATTATTATTATAACTGAATCATATTATCAACTGAAATGGCTGAGGCCTGTAATATTACCTGATCCTGTGGCCCTATATTGTAGAAGACCCTGAAAAAAATGGTGTTCAGGTCAGTGAGGCTATTAACATTTTCCATTATGAGCTCTAATGAAGTGGGATTTGCACTAGTGGGGAATTGCACTAAAGCCAATTAAACTGTAATACTTGGGTTTCATACTGCACTCCCATACATCTCTCTGGTCACCTAACTATCTCCAGTGCTTCTTCGATCACAGGTATAGTTCATCTGCTCACAACAAACAGGCAGAAACTAAAATATATTACAGCTGTAGTCAGTACAAGGCAAAGCTGTACTTACAGGCCTACTTTCACTGCACTGACTGGGGTGTTTCTGAGGCTACAGCTACAAACCGAGATTAACTCACTGACATTATGACATCACTGTGACGTCACTGTGACAGGACCAGACACACATGTTTCAACATCTCCCCTCTGTTAGATGCTAGAAGAACAACCAGATAAAAGAACATGTTCTTTCCTCAGACCATTGTTATGACATGAAAACATTCTCTTTTTTTTTTTTTTTCTTTTTACAAATTATATATTTGCTGTTTAAAATACAAATATATCATCCATCAAATCAAATATAAATCCTGCATGCTGTTCTTGGAGTATAACAGTACACATCTTTGTCCCGGATGTTTCAGTACAGGATGTTTGGTTCAGTACGTGGCATTCTTGCTTTGCTTCATCCAAATAATTACTGCCTGTATGCCAATGTTGTTTAAATGAAATGTGTCTGTGGAAATACTTCAGACAGTCTTTGCATGGCATCCCCCACCAGGTGCATTTCCCCACAACATGCTGCCTCTCACTGCAGATTCACAACTGCATCAAAATAATAACAATGCTACACAGTGTTTATCACTAAGGATGTGTGACTACACTCAGTTGTATTGAATACAGAATCTGAGCATATGGTCAGAAGGCTCAAGCCCCTTTACAATTCAGGAATTATGAACAGGTCAGAGACAATTATTTATACATTCTTCAGCTTTGTTGTCCTTGTTTAAGCCTGTATGCCTATTTCTGTCTCCCAGCAATTGTTTTCAGAACCATGTGCAAATACAACGAGAGTAACTTAAAGCTTAAAAAGACAGATCTCTTGTACAAACCAAGCCAAAAAAACAACTCTGAAATCAGTCCGTCTGTGTATTTAAGAAGTTGTTTGTGAACTCCACCTTGATCAAAGTTGTTGAGTTTTTTAGAGTTGGATCCATCACCCAGTCCCTCGATGTCTACAAGATCGCTGTTGACATCGGAGTCATTTAGAGCACTGAGGGTAACATCTACACAAAGACACGGACCAAAAGAACGAAAACATGTAGAGCTGTTTGTGCACACTGAAAAAAAAAACAGTCAAATACTAATTAAGTTAAAATTATTACTGAAAGGTTACTGAAAATTCTAGATTACACACAGTATTGCTACATCACCTGTTATAGTTGATTTAAATACATTAGAATAATGCTACAATACTTCTGAAACATTTGTTGACCTAAGTGTTATAGACATGTCCATAGTTAAACAAGTTAAAGCCTTATTGTCTTCTAATAGTCATCATTTTGAGATATGAAGACAATATGATGCTGGCTTAAAAACTTTGTGCTTGATAGAGATCAATTACTTATCGATGTTTGATGAAAACATGATAGCTGTCAGCTACTCGTGGCATATTCATAATGGAACACTTCCACTGTAGAGACCAATATAATATGGTGAAGTGCTGCTGGATCCCTTTAGGTGTCCTGACTCACCTGCAGTCTTCTGTTTTTTGAGGGAGGGCTGGCTGGAGGAGGAACCCTGTAGTCCCGATGTCACGACAACTTGAGCTGTGGGCACAGAGATGACAGTTGGAGTGCCCTGTGTTGCCATGACACTAGTAGCGCTGGGTTTCTTGATAATCTTCTTAGACATGTCGGAGGAGACGGGCAGAGCTCCATCTTCATACAGCTTCCTCTTCATCGTGCTCTTTGTCTGCCCACTGCTGGGAACATGGGAACTACATTGATTTTAGTATTTATTTGAGCTTAATGGGAGCATTAACATGTGTTGCTTCTAGTCTTTTATCAGCCCAAGATGTTAAATAAATTCATTCCAAATCATCCACACACAATACAGAACATTTCAAGTGTTGCGATGCAAATAAGTAGCAAGTAGAACATAAAGAGAACATAATATAGATTGATGTTTGCCTCTGTTATCTCCTGAAAGTTCCTGAATAAGCCTCTTGGAGGAATTTATACATCTGCAAGAACTTGAAGTAAGTCCAGCTGACTTCTTTCTAACTCTTAAGAATGATGTCTTGATATTTTGACTATATAATTCTGTCTTAACTGAGTAAACTACAGCTGCTGAGGTAGAACTAATCTCAAACGTTCTGCTGCTTTCACCACTCATGAGGGAGTGTTTGTGTGAGTTACCTCGCAGGACTGGAGTCTGCCACTGGGTGAAGCTGCATGGTGAGCTCTCCTAGTTTGGTGAAGGCAGCTCCAGCTGCAGAGAAGATCTCACCAACCTGTGGAACACACACAAGCATTAAACCTGGACTCAAACTCTGTTTGGTGCCACTCTGACTTTCCCAGATTGTTTGCAGAGAGATGTACTGGAACATTTGTGATACAGGAGATCCAAGTTTTCTATTACACAACAGGCATTGGATTCAATCACATGAACACGTGTACCATACAATACGCAATATGAGAGATTCACCACAGTACGTGTCTGAAAGTACGGAGACACCTGCACAATCGAACCATGTGTTGGACATGGTTTCAGTCTTTCCACCATGAGATGAACCTGGCTGCAGGGATGTTCTCTCATTCAGCAATGAGGGCATTCGTGAGGTCCAACACTGATACCAGGTGATGAGGCCTGGCTCGAAGACGGTGATCCACTCCATCCCAAAAGTGTTCGTGTGGATGAGAGGTGTGTCTGGACCTGGCTTTAGGTTGGGAGCTCAGGTTGAAACAGGACGGGACCGAACACAAGCTGATGTCACAAAGCTGGAAGCAATGTGTTGTTTACCATCACTGCTCACTGGAATATTCAGATTTTCATTCATTAGAGCCAAGAGGTCAGAGGTCAAAGCAGGAACACTGTGAACAGGGTGTACTTCAACTGCATCACATTCAAAGAAGCTTTATGGAAAAACTTTGAGGCTGATCAGATCTGAGAATAAATTCATGATCCTGGTCCTGTGGGATTTAACAGAGATGCTCAGTAAAATATGATATGCACACTAAGCATTTCCATGTCTAAATTCACCTGTAAGGATACGCTGTGATATAATAATACTGTCCGCTGCTCCGTGAGGGAAACTCTGACGAGCTTTGTGTACAAGTAACAAACTGTTTAGACTTGAGTCATTTTATTGTGAAAATACATCTCAGTGCTTGAACTTACTTTAGTGGACGCTGAGGTCATGCTGGTTTCTGCGGTACCATAAAATGAACCGAATCTATGAGGAGGACTCAGTGATGCCTTCAAGTAAACGGGACGGCGGCAAAGATGCTAACAATGTAGCCAGGTAGCATCTGGTGCTCTTCTCCTAATGTAGCAGAGCAGCTCCACATCTGCTTCTACGCCGTCTTTAGTGTCGATGCCTGCAAAAGTCCAACACTTGAACGGAGCGCTGCACAGTGCTATTAAAGTTTGATGCCGGATGAATTTACAGTACCGCGGGAGACAGACGGCTCATGAATACAACCAGAGCGCTGCTGCCGCGTTCAATGCCCCCTCGTAATCTCCATTTTCAGTCAAACAATTGTTTCCCGTCCACATTACACTGGAAAGAAATAATGGGCAAACGAAGCTTCGAGTTGCTTTGAGTTACTTTTTAAAATTGATTTATTGAAAATAAACCCAACGCAAAAATACAGATAATAACATTTAGACATGTAAGTATGACTTTACACACATAATCACAAGGGTACAGCAAGGAGCTGTTGCACTCAGTAGGGGAATACCTAAGGAAGCATAAACATTAAGCAGTTTCAATCAATAATCTTATAGATTTAAAAAAAGGCTTTGGGACTTGCTTTGAGTTTGCAGCATAAAACGATGTAACGTTCAGGGACATTAAACTTAAACATTAAACATGACATCACCTTCATATAAGAAAAGCATTAAGACAGAACATCCATATAGATTACAGGTAAAACCATGTATAAGCTCTTATATACAAACCATGGCGTGCTCTCTGCAAAATGCATCAGTTATTATTAATATTTTAGCACCGTTTGGGATTTAAGAATTTCATTACCATTTATTACTGATGTAAACTGTTTTGTAAAGAATTTAGAAGTTAGAGCTACTGTAACTGGCTGCCACTCACTTGGCGCCATCTTGCAAAAAAAAAAAAAAGTCTTGCACCAGCCACGTAGAACCACAGCATATATATGAAAATATTATTCTGCTTCACTTATTACATCCTTGTTTTATATAGTGTCTGCAAAAACACAATTACCAATGTATATTAAAAAATGACTCAGTCATTGACACATGGTAGGGGGATTCCTACCATCCCAGTATTTACCATTTTGCCAGCTGTTATAGGGAAACTACCTGGCAATAAACGTTTTTTTTTTAAGAGACAGAGATCAAGCTAAACCGGAGTATCATAAAGAAGCTCTCGCCTTCTTCACACATCTTGTGTATCCTGATTTTTGCAAATGTACTTACAACTTATACATAACAACATCCAAGGACAACAAACCAAGAAGCTGGTGGTGGATTTCTGCAAGCGTAGCAATTCTCCGCCTGCACCAGTGAACATCCAGGAAACGGACATTGGTAAAGTCCTACAAGTACGTGGGTGTTCACCTGAATGGCAGCCTGGACTGGACACAGAACACAGACGCCCTTCTGAAGAAGAGCAACAGCAGACTGTTCCTGCTCAGGAGGCTGAGGTCTTCTGGAGGACAGATACTCTCCTGAAGACCTTTTATGACTCTGTGGTGGCATCAGCCATCTTTTATAGGATAGTCTGCTGGTCCAAGAGTATCACAGACAGAAACAGGAGGAGAATGGACAGACAGGTAAGGAGGGCAGCTTTGTCCTGGGATGCCCCCTCGACTCAGAAGAGGTGGTGGGAAATGGGAGGGTGATGGCTAAACTGTCATGCATGTTAAACAACACATCCCACCCTCTACAGGACACTCTGACAGCTCCTTCAGTGAGCGGCTGCTCCATCCACGCTTTGTGAAGGAGAGGTACCACAGATCTTTTCTGTCTGCCGCTATCAGGCTACACAACAAACATAATGCCCACTAATCTGCAGACAAATAGAAAATAAACAAATAAACGACAAATAACGGACGTGCAATAACGCTAGACTCTTTTCACTGTTCACTATTTTGCACTCATTTATACCTGAGATATTATATTTTTCTGTATATTCTCAGGCACACTCCCTCTGTACTATTTACAGTTATACCACAGTTATAGTTAAAATTATCTATCTTGGATTACTTGTTTTTATTATCTTTATTTTATTCTTATTTTTCATTTTATTTTATTGCGGCTATAATTTATTATTATTTCTTATTTTATTCTATGTCTTGCTTTTCTTACTGTCCATTTTACACTGTGTTTGGGAAAATTTGTACTGTAAATTTCCCCGCTATGGAGCAACTAAAGCAATCTGAATCTGAATCCCCCAAAGCATTTCAAAAGCCATTATAAATCTAAAAACACTAAACAGAAGGAAGTGAGAGCACCTAAAGATAAAACGTATAACTGTTTAAGTTTCCATTTTGTATGTAAGTTGGTGATTTTGTTTTTCTGACTACAACAGACAGTCAGGACTGCAGAGAAAATCATTGGTACCAGCCTGCCCTCCATTCAGGTCTTGCACATGTCCAGAGTGAGGAAACGGGCAGGTCACATCACTGTAGATCCATCTCACCCTGGACATAAACTCTTTCACCTTCTCCCCTCCAGTAGGCGCCACAGAGTTCTGTATGCCAAAACAACCAGACACAAGAACAGTTTCTTTCCTCAGGCTGTCACTCTGATGAACATTTGACACCAGTCACAGAGCGTCAGGAACAATATCTGAATCATAAACATTTATTGACCTCACCAATATGCCATTTATATAAACAATAAATATATATTTAAATACATTGTACATTAAATAAATAAAAACATGTTTATGTTATGTAAGTTATGTTTATCTATTTCTATTTTCTTGACCTTCTAAGTATGAGAGGGTACTGCAAAAAACAATCAAAGGCCTTGTATGTGCACACATACCTGGCCAATAAAGGTGATTGTGATTCTTGATACAGTGACACATTGATGACATATTCATTCACATTGTTTGGCCAAGTTATGAGTTTCTATTACAAATTTTCCCAAGAGAGAAAACTGTTAATGTTAGAGTTGTTCACAATTTGTGCACTGAGCCCTGCTTGGTATAAGACTGATGCCACACTGGCTCCAAATGCACCACCACTATCAACATCAGAATGAAACACAGTTAATACTAAAATCTAAAACACTACAGCCACCCCAGCTGGTAACTAATTTTTAATTTAGGCTATTTATCTAGTGTGACTCAGCTGTGTAACTCAGCATGAGGGCTAACCACTGTAGATGATGAACTCGTAAACCAGGGGCTCTTCCTGTATCTGTTCTTCCCATTCTGTCGGAATCGCGTGAATGCAGCATAGTCACGGCCATTGAGAGGAAAGTCACGTGACTGAGTGACGTTAACGTCACATGATTTTTACCGTATTTGCGGGAAAACAACACAAATATAAGTTAAATGTTTCACTAAAATGTTCCAAGAAGGGCATGCTATCTCTTTCACTAATAATACTCAGTTATGATGCTCAGATGGAAGTATTTGTATCCTGATGGATTGACATCAGATCAAGTATAATATATAATTAAATACATGATTTGATTTTAAGATCATAATCTAACCTTCTCAAACATGTTCCTACTAACTCCAAGGACAGTAATATATTTAGCAAATAGCTCAGTTTAAGGCACTTCCGCATTGGCTTCACCTTCAGACCAATCGCAGACCTCCTTCCAGAAGCCACAAGTTCTATGAGCCAATAGCGTTGAATATGAGTATGAGTTCCGTACTGTGAAGTAGGGTAAACTAGATGTTGTCACTTCGGCAGCCCATCAAAATGTTTTTTTTTCTGAGCAGTTACAGAATATTCATTGACATTACACCGCCAAGGCCGAAATAAAAAAAATGTTCCGACTTTCTAAAGGACATTTCACCGCTGCGCTGCCGGCGGTCACCCGTCCATCCGCCTGCAGCCCCTCCGCTGCTCCCAGCGGCTGCGTCCGCTTTTACTTTCTAACTTCCCGGAGACTTCCGGTGTTCAGGCACAGTCAGCTGACTGAACAAGTGACAGAAGTTTTTCCTCTGTGGACCGAGAAGAGTTTGATAATGCGGGGCCTGATTTGTGGACCGAAACTCGCCGCGTGCGGGATTGTGTTGAGCACGTGGGGGGTTATCATGCTGGTGAGTTCCGTGTTGGACAGACTGTCACAGTGCTGATGGATCACAGTTATTCATGTTCCACAGCAACAGGAGAAAAACTCAAATGCTGACTGTCTTTTCTGGCTGCTCAGTCTCAAACGACTTAAAAGAAAATATCTTTGCAAACCGTGTCATGAAAAGGTACTGTGGATAATATTTACTTTATGAAGGTACTTGTGAAGGTATCTCCTTTTGGTATCAGTGTATTTAATAGTGCTTACAGCCTCAATGAAAACATGAATTTAACTGAATTTCAGTTCAGTAACTTCAGTGTCAATTAAATCTATAAATAATCAAATCTAATCTTAAATCAACATCCATGACCCTTGACCTCACCAAATCCTTCACTAACTTGTGTCTCAGGCCATGCTGGGAATTTTCTTCACCACACATTCAGCAGTGCTGATTGAAGATGTGCCTGTGAGAGAAGAGGACATCCACCAAGAGTAAGTCCCACCTGACTCCAGATCTGTACTGTTTTCAAACCTTCTGTCAGACCTGCAGCTGTGTATTGGTTGATACTGGCTCATTGCGGATATTAGTTTGATATTTAACAAGAAACTGAAGTGCAGCTAGGTTTGAGGTCATTTAGAGTAAATTCATTACTATTATTATTATTGTTATTGTTATTATTATTATTATCATGCTTTTGCAGGGCTAATGTTGTTATGTTTTCTCACAGTTCAAACCCTCCTCAGAAGATCTATGAGCTGTACAACAATGTGGGCTACAACTGTTTCATAGCAGCTATAATCTACGTTCTCTTTGGAGCCTTCTCCTGTTGCCAGATGAGGCTCAACAAGCAGAAGGTGATTTCATTTATTTGGCTTTTTTGCGTTTAATGTTATTGACCATGTTGTTCAGACCACAGTGAATGAAAGAGGGGAGAGAGTAGTTCATCCAAGTGATAATATAGCTCTAAGGGTATTTATTCATGCAAATCTAAAGAGATATCATTTAGAAAATTAAATATGATCCAGTAACATTTTTTTAGGTGTCTAAGATTTTACCAGATGCTAAAACGCTGAAATGACATTTCTAAAGTTTCTTTGATAAACCTTGAACATTATGCAATTGCAATATGACGACTGTAATAAAATGGGGATAAAATAAAAAGGAATGTGCACATTCATGGTTTTTTATAGGCCAAGATATAGCACCCTGCAAACCCAATACGTTTATTTAAACAATTAAAGGGCCTGTGAGTACTGTTTGTCCTTTGATCTCAGACTGACTTTAAAAGTCCACTAGCTTCCCCCACAGGCGTCAGTGTGTGTAACATCCTAGTATGATGCGTTAGAGAGGATAAACATAACAAAACAATAATATTAACTATTTTCATAAATGTTGCCAACAGTGTCAATCCCCAAATGCATTTCTTCTAGCTGAACATAAATCTCACTCATTGCTATCAGCACTTAAGAATATAGCATGTGTGAAAGTAGTATAGTGGTGATATTTATTTAGTAAATCCTTAATCCTTAAAGTGTTGTATTGGATGATTAATCTGATTAAAAAGTGATTCACTGTTATTTTAAAGTGTACTTATATACATGTTGCTGACCTTTTTTCTTCTTTAGGAGTACCTGGTGCACTAGTGTCACCTGCTGGACTGAGGAGCTCCCAGCATGACTCTCACAGCAGGAGGCTGCGTTTCGATACTGAGCTGTTCTCTGATCACTGACCTCTGTGTCACGATGTAAAAATTCTTAATCAGAAGCTACACGAAGGAGACTGAATATCGCCTGAGAGCAAATAGAAGGTTGCACACCGTCATTTATCTAAGATGAAAGTAATTCTACCTCTGATCACAAGTGCTGAAATGATGTGATTGTGGTATCAAACACTACCAAATGGATGTTTGCTTGATATAGTAGTTAAAAATGTAAAGTTATAAATTATTTTGTCTTGACTAGCTCTTTCATTCCTACATTACTGTACAAGAGAATGTATTTCTGATGACACGTATCCATCTGTGATTGAGTCTTAGTCATGAGATCAACATATTCATTTGTTCAGACAGTTATGTCTGTCTCTTCAGTGCCTCAGAGAAATAATGTTTTGAATGTTTTTGTAATTGCCATGTCCAACTGTGTTGCTGCTACTACCTGTGCCCCTCTCATTTCTGCATTAGTACTATTGTGCTAACATCATTAGTACACATTAGAAAGCATCACATTAATAGTTATCTGTCTGGTATTATTACCTGACGGTTCAATCCACTTATTCTCTAGTTTTACATCAGTGAGGTGCAAAGTAGTGCTTTTGCAGTGTAGCATTTCAAACGTTAAAGGATGCAGACAACCAAGTTAGCCTGATTAGATGGTTTATTTAACACAAGCCTGATTTTTTGTACACATCATTTCAACACATCAAGATCTGCTGCTGTAATAACTACAATTAAAGTTTCATAAATGTAAAGTTTTGAAAATCTGTACATGGAAATATTGGTTATATAATAAAATAAAAGAGTTGCACTGATCAAAAGAACCAGGCTATGTTTTATTTTTACAAAATGATCAGTGCATGGAGGTTGCTTAGTTGTAAGGGACTTTCAGTCCATAATAACAGGTGGTTGCATATGGAGGGAGGTGGTATGGTCTCTGGTTGAAAGATGTGTCTGTGGTGTCAGGTTTGAGGGTTCTCCTTGCTGGTCACCAACTTCTGGTTGATGACCTTTGACCCCTCCCCAGTTGACCATCTTTTGTCACATTTTCAAAGACTTCAGAACTTCACTCAACGGGAATAATGCTTACAATTCTGTGAAAAGTAGCGATAGACCGCTTATGCTGAGCTAACACTGAAACCGTAAAATAAACTTTAAACATGTTGGTTCCAGTGCCTACACACGTAATATAAAACATCATCCAGCCATAATCCACCGATCACAGGGTTGGCAGTTCATTCCCCACCTCCACCTGTCCATATCTCAAAGTGTTGTTGGACAAGACACTGGATCCCAAATTGCTCTCAATTAAGCAGCCTGAATGGTACCTTACTGCCATTGTTAAGTAAATATGTGTGTGTATGAATGTAGCCGTTTATCTGACATGGAAACAAATCTTAGGTATGTTTTTCTTTCTATATAGTGATGCTGTTTTCTATGCGGCTGGGCAGGAGGAAAAGATACTGCAGCTCCAGTCCTTCATTCTGACTTAGGATGTGGCCCTCAATCACTTTAAGCTCTTTTCTGAACCTGTCAATCACCTCCTTGGCCTGCTCCTCAGTGAAGTGCTCCTCTGTGTATTGGCCCAAGGGAATCTAAACAGAAGAAAGCAGAGAAGATGTGAGTGGTGTAAGCTGATCAATGTCAGATCAAGCTTTACAGACCAACCATAGAAGAGCTTAAATTGTTTTTATCAAACATCAATGAAGCAAGTTAGAACTTGTGCCCCAGAGTGCAGTTTTTTTGTGCCCAATCCCACTAATGATATCAGACACCTTTTCTATGGTGGCAGAACATCAGCACAGGGGGTTCTGGCTTCGGATGTCTACGGTTCTTGTAAAACAAGGCCATTAGGTAGGTAAAGCGAAATGACCAGCTGGCTGGGTTCTTCTTCATCATTCCCTAACAAGACCTCTGCAGTACAAGATGTTGATTATGCCATAGGTTTGACAGGCCATTTTTGCCAGATGACAAGGTTTGCCCCAACCAACCAAGAGGATAGTTATTTTCAGATGCCATTATGAGACGGATACAGGCCCTACCACCTTCAAGAATCCTTCAATTCTGTGTCTTCCCATTCTGTTGCTGTGCCCTTAAAATACCACTGCAACATTGCATTGCATCATTTCAGTGTAATAGAAAGAATATCTGTATTTTCTAACAGTGTATTCTGCACATTATTTCAGGTAACAGGGTCTTTATTCCTGGAAAGTCACATGGCTTTGCACATAATGTTCACCACAGTAAACAACACAGACAAATTTACCTCCATTACTACATTGGCAGAAATCTTAGATTTCTAAAGAGCCTGTGCAATGATAGCAAAACTGTTCAAACCAAAACTGTTAAAACATCTGGAGGTAAGTAATGAAATATGTTTTTATGTTCCACAATTTGGGTTACTCGCCCTTTGTAAACATCAGTTATGTCAACTGATAAAAACACAATTTGGAGTCACAAAATGTATGATCTATCACCATTCAACCCAGACAGAGGGGACTCACGGCGTCTGGTTGGGCTCTCCCCAGATGCCATGTGATAGCCATCTGTACACAGGACTGGCTGACATCAGGAAGGGAAGCCATAATCATCTCCATGGTAACACCGTCCTTATCAGTTGGCGGGGGGTGTCTCATGGTGCAGGGGGTGTTGGGGACCCAGGCACACCAGTCAAACTGGAAAATCATCAACAGAGAAAGAGTAAATACAAAACTTCTTCAGCACTTAACCACATTATCTCAAAGCTGACTGCACAGTGTGTAAGTGTGAGTGTTCAGCACCTGTCCATTATTCGTAGCAGCATGTTGGGCTGTACTGGTGAATATGGCCACTGACAGCAGGGTGAAGAGTTCCTCTCTGGTGTTGAGTTTACTGGAGAGACCTGAATATACATCCACCATCAGTTATTAGAAGCACAAATAATATACCATCTCTTCTCCTCTGACAGCCTTTTATGTCAACAAACTTTCAAATGGTTGGAAAAAAAAGATTTTCCTATCCATCTGTAATAAAATAGCTTCTATTTTACATTCAGTATTTTTCCCTGCTTAATGGCAGTGTCCTTTGTGTCACAATGTCAATCAGTCCATACATCTGTCTAACTAATCCATCTAGTCCAAAACAAGAGATCATTGACAATTTGTGGAAAAAAACACTACTGATTAAACACCAACATCAACTTTTCAGTGCCATCAGGCCACAATTCTAACATGCACAATGGTAAATTACATTTATTAGCAACATGGAATTAGAACATTTTGAGTTCACATTGTTCAGTTCTGGTCAAGTAACAAAGTAAAAAACTGCAATATGGTGTGTAATGTATTACAACTAAGCTGGAGCATTATTCACCTTTTTATTGACAGTCTTGTTCTATTTTAATCAAATTCAAATGTTTGAGTTCTTTAATATTATAAGCAATGGGCTTTTTAACCTGCATTTGAACTGTTTAAGTTAAAAAGTGCAGGACAATAACAATAATAATAATAACTGACCAAAGTTGGGAAGCGCTGTGAAACCCTCCTGTACAATGTCTCTGATCCAGGATTGGAGTTCCAGGTCCTTCTGCACATCATGGTCTGACTTGTAGTACAGGCTTACCATGCCTGAGACAAAACTGAATAAGGACATTAGAAGAGTTAGAGTGATGATTCATAGTAAGAGGCACAGCTACACATGGCCCCTGTAGTGTCCTCAGATTAGAGAATATTCTCTCAAATCAATAGCATTAGGTGATCATATGTGTAGGTAAAGGACACATCAGACTCATGAAGCTCCCGATGGTCAAATCAAATAAGTACATATCAAATAAGCTCAGAGCGGTATCAGAGAGTCAGACTGTTTACAAAAAGACCATCAGTACTACACTTACAGCTATAGTTCATCATAAAATATTTTTAATGGGCCAGTTTTAATTGGCAAAACCCTGCTTAAAAAATTCCATTTCAGTTACTTTACATCTACATTACTTGAACTCTTGTTCTTTTTCAAGATAAAGCAGATCCAGTATGTGTGTACTACTTGTTTGAGCATGATGTGTGCTATTTACTCATGTATCGCCTCCCACAGCATCAGACTGTGCTCTCTGTAGAAGTATTTTGGAAGCTGGGAAACTCCTCTGTCAGTGAAGTCATTGCAGGGCTGCAGGGAGCGGTAGGTCAGCACCTTGTACTCCCTCTGAGCCAGAATCAGCAGGCCATCGCCACCTGTAGACACAACCTATACGCATCATAAACACAATGATGGACATCAGCATTATTATCAACATCACTGTTTATGTAGACATAAAAAAATGACCAAATAACACACCCGTTTGAAGATGCCATTCGCAGAGATGAGCTGTGTGCGTCCTCTACAGTTGATCTCAAGAGTGTAGCGTAGGTGAGGGGCCAGGAGCTGTAGCAGGGCAACATGAAAAGAGGCTACATTTTAAATTCAGTGTAATGTATAATTTCTCAGCAGTAGAAATTAGAGCTTTGTTGTTATTTTTTAGGTGTATTTCTATGCTGATCTTCCTGTAAATTGATAATGTATTGATATGTGCAGTAAGTAACTAATATTAACTGACAGTAACTAAAACAGGAGTCAGATTTCTTGCATGCGCATATACTTGGATAGTAAAGCTAATTATGATTCTGCGTAAAACTTCCTGCATATGTTGCAAATTAAAAGCCAGAACTGTGTCAATTGCAGGTGAACATTTGTACACTGTGAGTCTAGTTGATAACTTAAATTAAATAAAAATTAATGAGGTATAAGAAACTGGACAGCAATAGCAACAATATCTGTGTTAAAAAAAGAAAGTGTTTCCAGAGTGGCAGGTATCATGTGACTCTGCTTTTGTACTGAAGAGCCCGCACTGTAGACATTTAGATGTTTAAAAGCACAAAGTGGAGGGAACTTACAAATAAAGACCTGTCTCTAATATATGCTTGTTTCAAATAAAGGAATGGTTTGCTCTGTATTTGGAAAAAGGCCCCAGGTCAATATCTAAGAATTGCCATGATAGCCATAGACTGACCATATATAGAAACTTACAATAACACCTTGCTTTGTCCCCCACATTGTATGCATACATGGTTTAAATATTCTAAATATAAACTACATTTCTGAATAATATGACTTGTTTTACCTTATATATAGGGTGCACAGAAGGGAGCTGTCTCAGAGTAGCCACACAAAACACTTCTATCACCAGGTGGGTTCTGAGGAGGTGGGACAACAGCTGGAATATCTGGAACTCAGAGTGACGCACCCAAATCTTAGCCAATAGCCAGGCCAGGGGCGGGTCTCTGGGCAGGAAGATGGGCGCATCCAGGCCTGGAGTCTGCTCCAGCTGAGAACAAGGAGGGAAAACTAATGCAAGGGAAGACTTGGCTTGACTGCCCAACTTGACTCAGTTGTAATTCTTCTCTTTGGTTTTCCATGTGATACTTGCACAAGGTACCTTTTTATTGTATCACCTTGGTTGATGTTCCAAGTAAGCTAAGCTGATACTAGAGGGTTACGCTAGAACACCACAGACCACATTGTCACGTTTACATCATGTTATGGCCTTTCTTTGTTTCGAGGCTATGACAATCAACTATAAATTCCATTCACACTGAGGGTGTACTATCTGCAGGAGAAAAACTAATTGAGAAAAGTACCTCATACCTAAAGAGAGTCAAGTCAAGTCCTACCTATATCTATGAAAATTAGACTCATTACAGGCCGTCCTGTTGCAGAACGAAAAGGGGAAATTGAACTTCAAATATTTTGTATGTATACTCCTACCTTCCAAGACCGTATGTAGATTATTCCCCAGTTTTGTTTACACTGTGGTGTAGTGCCTACTATCCAACAGGATTCACTTTCATTCATTTTATTCACTTTAACCAGACCATAAGCTAACTCAATTTCTTTTGCACTACAAACATATATATTTGCACTGACTGTAATTTGTCTTTGACTAAATACTACTATGTCTAATTTACTCTTCTAGTCTGATTGTACTCATTTTGTTTATTTTGGTGTGACTGCCTTATTTTTTGTATTTCATGCAATATAAAACAATAAAGCAGACTTTACTGAAGATCCTAGGTATTATCAAAGTTTTAGAAATATTTCTCAAACTTACATTTACTATACTTAGAGTTAGTTCAATGAGTTTTTCAGCACAGTTTTGTGGCTGATGTCTGTGAATATACCTGTATAGCAATAGGTATGAGTCCTTCATCTGGGTGTTGGTACAGAAGACAGAGTGGAGCAGCGATGTACTGAGGTTTCCCCTTGATTGTGTTGGTGGGAATACCATCCATGATGGCATAGTCTAACAAGTAGATATTTCCTGCCTGGACTCAAGAGAATGAGCAGAGGGTATGAGATTGATGACGTTCTGAAGTTACTAAATTTGTGGTGTCACATTCAAAGCTGATTGTGTAGACAGGAGTTTATAAATTCTTCCACCTTGAGTTCTTTGTCCAGGTTTGTCCTGGGAGCCATTGAGCTCTGCACCATATCAGGTGTAACAGGGAAGTTGTCTGGCAGCTTCTTGCACCTCTGGATCATCCTTGGGTTAGAGCCATTCATACACTGGTATCCAAAGAACCAGTCCTCCTTCCAATGACCCATACAGTACTCTGTCAAACACATAGAATCACAGAATATAGAGGTTTCTGCCATTGTAAAATACAGAACCAAAGTTTGTATAAAGTTTAAATGAACGAGGATTATAGCTATTTCCCATGTGACTTTCATCAAATGTCTTTCTATGAGTCATATTACACTCTATTCACTTTATTTCTTTGTGTGATATGCTTGTATTTAGTTTCATATAGGTTTCATGGATACATAAAAGAACAATGTAAACGTGTCACTTTCCTGATCATGTTCTGTGAGCAGTGTGTAGTGTCTCTTTACTCACCAGCTATGGGGCTTCGCAGCTTCCAGAAGATCCGTTTGAAATCATCCAGGTCATTCCAGGATTTTCCAAACCTGATGGCCAGCTTCTTCAGAGACAGCTCCAGTAAGCTGATGAGAAGGAAAACATTTGTATCTGATGTGGTTCTCCTTTTTTGAACAGATCTAATCACAACGGTACATTGTAAGAATTCAGCTTTCATCTGGGGACCACATGTTGATCTATTTATTTTAATATTAATATGGGTTGGGTATCAGGAAACAATTCCAAATTGTAATTTGAATACTTATATATATATGTGTGTTTGTGTGTGAACCACTGACGCATAGTGCAAGGAATGTTCAAAGTCGCTCCTCTTCTCATTGTCAAAGCGGACATCTTGAGGTAAATCTGCCTCTGTTTTGGCATCAATACACCTGGGAATCCCAGGAGCCCACGTCACCCATCTAAAAGACAGAAACAGTATGATCCATATACTAATATTTTAGTTTTAAACCTTCTGTTTTAAGTCTTAAACACATTGACTCTGGGCCTCAGACCTGTAAGTCATCTGTCTCTCCTGCAGCTCTGTCTTCCTGTGTGCCAGCAGCTGAGGTAACGAGTCGTCCCTCAGTGTCTTTGCTACAGAGAGAGAAAGTACACCTTTAGTAAGAGTTTAGGCCTACAGGGCCTCAGAGGCTTAGTAAAAAGTAGGTAATAGTATTATCTAATAATAATAATTAATTAGTAATAGTTGATATTATTTCAACATTCATTTATGTCCTTTAAGCCTTGAAGTATAATTAATAATAAAATAATTAAATTTCACTGAAGCACTTTAAGATGCACTCTGATGGTGGTGATAAAGAAAATATCGGGGAACATGGAACATCTCAAAGCAAATTTCATGGAAATGGCAATTACAAATAGTCAAAGCAGCCCCAGCACTGCAACCATCCTCGTGAAGATACAGGCCCCATTGACACCTGGCTTGAACATGTGATCTGCAGTTAGATAATATTAACTATTCTATGAGCCTTTTACATCCATGCCTTGTGTTAATAAGCCTTATCTCTACTCTGCTCACATTGTGATTGGATCTCAAAATGCAAATTAGTTAGATAAACAAACATGACATGTTCCCAGTTACCATAGAAGTAGGTCACTTATTTAAACATGACTTTAGTCATATTTTCTAAAACATTCCTGATAGTGGTACATGAGACAGATAATCTGTCATCTTGCTGCCTCTAAGGCCATCCGTGTGCCCAAAACAGTCATTTTACAGCTGACCATCAGGAGTTCATTCTGAAGGCTTAGAATCTTTCCTACCTGTTCCCTCTCTTATCTCCACCTTGGAGTCTCCTATAAGCCACCGGTAACAAGGGAAAGTCAGCACCTTGCCACTGCCTGGACACTCCACTGTGACATAGCGACAGAACCAGTTATCTTCCACCCAGTACTTCTGTTTTTCTAGTCTGACCAGAAGCAGGGGGCCTAAATGTGAAGGGCTGGTCACCTTGTACTGATCCACCTGACAGGTTGGGGATGGACAAACAGAAAGGAGAAAGAACTTAGAGAAGCATCTTGAAATGCTTTGAAAGCAGTCATACATACAAAAACAGACCAACAGTACTGTATTCAAATTAGTAGCTTCATGCAACATTCAAATAATAACCAAAGTATGTGTGTCTCTCCCTGGGATGGACAGATGTGCAATAGATGCCACAACAACAGAGATATCAAATTGGACTGAAAGTGGGCACTCCACTGATAAATGTTAAAGATGGAAATTTACAATCACTGATTTTAATTATTTTACTGAGTCAGGTCACATTATGTAATTTAGCCCACTGTCAAATCCCAGATCAATAAATGATCACACCACCATCCCATACACACTTACTGCTCCTCGACAGAAGTCCAGTCCAGGGTTATCCAGCAGGGTACGTTCACTCTCCCCTTTCTCCCCAATCAGAGTCAGATAGATGTAGTTGTTTGTGCCTGAATACTCTGATGTACCAGTTGCTACTGTCACAGTGTAGATTTCCATCTAAGGACATGAGCACACACAGAGCATTCAGATAACCAAGGCACTGACAACATGCGGGGAACTCTCTTGACAACAGATGCTCATGGAACATTGAGATGCATATTAGTTTCCACTGATCACCTCTGATAACCCTCAATTTGATCACCATTTCAAAGCCTATGTTTCACGCTCTTGTATTCTCCAGGGGTTGTTTTACAAAGGAAGCACAACATTCACTGGATCTACGTGACCCAAATTCCAAAGAAGTGGTAGGTCCACCTGCCTTGGTCTTTTCAGTTCATACATAAAAGCAAGACAACAATGCAATCTCATTTGACAGATATTTGCAGTGCGATAGATCATACTGAAGAGCTAAATGATTTTAAATACGTACTATCACATTTCAAATGAGTCATCCTTTCTGAAAACATCCTGTCAACTGTTTCATTAGGTGATAAATTGGTTCAGGTCTGGGCCTGTGTTTCTGAGATAAGAGTTACTCTCAGCACTGTGTCAACAGCCTAGGTTCGTTTCTTCCTGTTTTCTGTTTTCCTTCACCGGGCTGTAGAAATATCTGACCTCAGCCTCATCCAACATGATGAACTCAAGTGTCAACTGGGAGCGAGGCCTGATCATCCGCCGCTGACCATTCTGGAGAAGTGGCATAAACTCAGCACCACATACCCAGAAAAGCTGATGTCTATCTGGATTTGCTTTTTCAGTTATGAGTGGGCTGACAAGGCTGATATGTTTTTTTTTAAACAAGCAACTAACCACAATTTCAACAAGTCAGTAGTGCACCAGTGGTTAGCAGTGAGATAAGATGATTGTGATCATTGCACATATTTCTAAAGGGATTGTTTAGTTAAATGATAGTCCTGTTTACTCAGAAATAACCCTCATGAATTTCAAAGTTTTTACAGCTACTATGACACTGTCCAGCATCATCAACAGTATTTTTCACATATTCTGTGATGGTACTGACATGCTGATGTGAGTAACATTTCCTGGTGGTAATTTGAATATCATTGGAGGAGTAACCAAATGTGTTGACGATGATGATACATTGATGTAAATGAGCTGGTGAAACAACAGATAAGAGGTCTAAAACAGGTGTAACAGCTCACACGCCTGCTCTAGGCAGCATGAGAAATGGCGTCTCTGAATGTCATATTCACATGACATATTCACAATGCTGCAAACATTACAGTGTGCTCCAAAAAATTCACGAGCACTTGTCAAAAATACACCTAGTTTTGCTATTGTTTCAAATGTAATTCCATTTGGTCTTCATTATAACAATTTTGGTTCAAAGTTTAATCTTAATCTTTAAAAATGTGCATAAATGTAGAATTTCGAGCTGGCAAGGACTCCACAAGTTTATATTCCAAATACATGTGCATCAACTACATCATTTGTCCGTTGGTGTGTCTCTCTGGATAAAGTTCAAGCCAGCGAATGGACATATTGACATGTAATTATGTGTGTGTGACAATGCAAACTCCACACCCAGCAGACCAGTGGGTTCAAACCCACAACAATCTTGCTGTAGCTCCAATATAAAACCGAAAAAAAACCCCATGAAAATATATATATATATATATATATTTATATAAATATATAAATATATCTAAAAATAATGATATATATATATATATATCCATATTGTAATTTTATATTCAAATTTGTTATATTTCCTACTGAAAAAAATGCAGGTACACACATTATTATCATGGATGAGAAAATAGTGCCTTAGTTTTTAGTGATGCTTTGTGACTAAAAAGTTTGGAGAAGTCCACAAACTTGAATTTTGACTGTGTGATTGTGCAACACTGCAAACAGGAGTATGATAAGTTGGTAAGGCTCGATATGAGGTACCTATTATGATGTTGTGATATAACTGTTTAAATAAACTCTCATTCACCGTTTTAGCTCTTGTGCTTATGTAGGTATACTTCGTATATTAACAAAAAAGTTTGGTTCAATTCAGTGGAACACAAGTCAAAACTTCGAAGCTTGGAGCTTAAATGGACATTACATTTTCATTTCACAAATCAATTTTTGTTTTTTGCCTATAACTGACAGTAAGGGAGATATCATTTTCACCATTTTGTCTGTGCTTTTATTTAGTGGATTAAATGAACCACTGCATTACATTACTTACTTTCACAGAAGTATAACACCAGTACCGCTTTGCTGACACACAGTAACACTAACTGAGTAGACTATAACAATTAAGGTCCTTCTACAAAACAGAACCACATTATATGGGCTAATAATATAGAACCTAACATAACATTTAGCATTTAGTCACAACTTAAGAATGACATAAACACTCACCTTAGTGCAGAACTGAGTTCACAGTTGAGTATAAGATTCCTCCTCTTCTCTTCCAGTGGATTTTCTTTGGTTCTCTCTTTGTATTATTTCCTCTCCAGGCTGTTCTCTCCTTTTTTTGTTCTTTTTTAAAGTCTTCACGGATTTATTCAGTCAACAGTAACCTGCTTCGTATGTCACCTCACAGTGCTCCTCTGTTCCTCTGAGGACAGTCTGGATCTTTTCAGTAAGTTTACTCACTCTCACTTCACAACTCTACTGACCACTCCCCACAGTCAACTCTGTGAGAGGTCCCACCTTCCCTTCACCACAGACTGAGAGAGAGAGAGAGAGAGAGAGAGAGGGGGAGAGGGATGGTGCTATTACCAGCTCAAGTTCGCAGTGGTAAAAGGTGAAGAAACATTGGGAGATTTGGGTGATAAAGTTTGTTGTCTTTCATGATTATCAGTTTCATGTCTCTGCACCAGAAGCGAGGTCAGTTTTCATGTTCTGACCTCATTGTGCTGGGTCACAGCTCGCCCTACAAACATAAGTCTCACTGTGTTACTGAATAAATGAAGTTGCACAATTGTTTGGTCGAGTGTTGGAATTTCCTCTATTGGCCGTTGCTCTTTCAAAATGAGACCTACCAAACAGTCCTTTAAAAATGTCCTCAGGAGACAACCAACATGTCATACAGCAATGTGCAGTCTTCAGGAATTTGGCCTCCGTTGTGGAGCAGGCCTCAACAGAGAGATGACAGTGCCCCCCACCCAGAGGGCACGAGGGGTCACTGCATGTTTTCACAAGTATTACACTGAGATGGATCATATACTCCAGTCTTCACGGTCATTAGATCGTGGAGCTGTGTTAAACAACACTCTCTCCCACCATCATCAAAACACCAAATGGTGTTTTTTTTTTTTACATTTTTGTTTAAAATGGTGTCAAGTTCATATGTCTCAATATAATCAAAACACGATAAACTTTTTTTTTCACACCAGTAAAGCAGTTACATAAGATTTGACGTCTGGGGATGAGTTACATAATCACATCCTCTTTGATGATGATGTAACCAGCACTGAAAAACAGCTGTGTTTTAACCTAAAAGACTGTTTTTATGTTGAATACGTTTTTATTGAATCAGTTCATTCATCATAGCCTACAGAAAGACACAGTGCCATAAGGGGCATGTGTGTTTGCGTACCTGCCTGCCCGCCTTCTCATCTTTCTCAAGGGGGGGGGGACTGATCATATTTCTGTGATACTGGAAACACTGGATGTCATCGATGCATTCAATGCAGAAGGCCATACATTTAAACATGGTAAAAAGTCTAATCTTCATTAGTTCTTTAGAAAAGAAAAAAAGAAACAGAATGACTGGAATCAAGTTCAGGGTGGGAAAAATGAACTTTTGCATGACTGCCATCGGAAACTCATTTTACAGAGGTAAACCCTCTCTTTGACCCTCTAGATGTGCATTTTCTTTGGCCTATGGAGGCCTGAGCTGAATCCCTGAGCTGCATGTGCCAAAGTCTGACATCCAGAAAACTTTAAAAATGGAAGAGAGAAACCTGATCTCTGACTGCTCAGTGTCTGTTTTAACATGACAAAGGTTAGAAAAAGTCTGAAATTTGACAAACTCTGGCGAAAGTTTCCTGCTTCTCCTGCACACGTGTCATGTGTGTTAAGTCACGTCTACCATGTTTTTCTGTTTCCTGCCTGGCTTGTCTTTTATTTCGAAATCCCTAACTCTCCTCTCGTTTCAGGTCCTTGACTTCCTTCCACTGTGTGTTTCCCGCTGGTGTGATTGTCTATCCCGCCCTGATTGTTTCCACCTGTTGCCCCTTTCCTCGAGTATATATACTCCGTGTCTCCCCCTATCTCGTTGCCAGATCATCATGAATGTTTCCCAGCGTCATGTCTCGTCATGTCAAGTGAACTTCTGAGATCCAGCCAACCTCCTGTATCATCATAAGATTGTCTATTAAAACTTCCTGAAAACCAATTCTTGTCTCAAATCTCTTCCCTGCGTTTGGGTTCTCCTTGCTTAGCCTGCGCATTTATCAGCCAGCTGCTGATAGAGACTGCAAACTCCAGCTGAGCTGTCACATGGGATGAAGAGTGTCCCATCAGCTTCTTGAAAATTGCTTTAGAAGCAGTGGGTATAGCCAGTTTGATTTGTTTTTTTACAGGTTATCTGTCCCATGTACTGCTGTCAGGACGTAGATACAGTTCTAGTGAAAATGACTAAAAGTTATTTTTATTTGAGTGATCTAGTGATGTATCAAATGGTCAGTCAGTAGATAAGATCAAACGAGATGATGCAATTTGGAGAGCTAGAGAGGGAGTGAGAGGGAGGGATGGGGACAGCTAATACCTAATGCATTATGGCTGAAGTGGCTACATTCACCAGGACAGGCAACACAAACATAGAGGCCATAAGTTCATTTGAGAGATGAATTGGTTGGAAAACGTATTTTTCTAAACAGGAATGTAGGTTTTGAACTACACCTGAAAAAATTGGCGATAATGTTTTTTTTCAAGAGAGTTCGTAGTATGATATGCTTAAAATGGGAATATGACAGACAGATCAGCTGATGATGGATGCAATGAGGCGCTATGGTGTGAAAGACAAATTTTGCTGAGTAAATAGCTCGAGGGACTTTTCTGAACCCATGGCTGGACAAAAACACTGAGAATGGACAATCTGGCATAACTCTAGGTTATATTCAGTGCTAATTTCTTTTTTTTTTTTGTTGAAAAAATACACTTGCTATACACTCTCTGCATGGGAAACCATTGTATGTTTAGACTGTAAAAAGCTTAGGGTTAATAAGGAGGACATTTTTAACTTATCACTGACAGAACATGAACTCCAGACTACAGCATGACAACAACTGAGAACACCATGACCGCTACAGTCAACTTTCATTGCAAGACCACTTCCTGCATTGGTACATTGGCATTTGATGTAAATCATTGGTTATTTTTGCTCAAAGGAAGTGGCACAAAGTAGGACAGATGCTGGTTTAAAATAAAATGACAGTACATCATGTACTTTTAGGCGTGAAGTTCTTTCTACGTCCCGGGTTCCCAGGGTCTTACGTTATACAGCAAATAAAGGGAACATGGCAAAGGCTCTTATGTCTCAAGATCCTATAAGGTCCTTGAGCTGGTCCTAATAAGTGTTTGTGAATGTGAAAAATTATTTGCTGGCACCTGTGACTGACTCTCTTCTGACACCCCCTTTGGTCACATGGATACATGAATTCACCAAGCTCAGACAAATACAAAGCTCAAGTCTCTCCTCCAGCAGGTAACACTGTGCAAGACACTGAGCAGTTTCTAAGGTTGTCACTGGTCACAGATGATCACCTACTAAAGTTAAAGTTGCATCTCTACATTTCTCCTGTATATTCAGGTTCAACCTCATGTATTGGATTTGTTCCTTGACCACATTCAAAGACTTTTCCCACAGTGCTGTCTTAACTGTCATCACTGGGGTCTGAATACTATGAAGCACTGTTTGCTGCTCTGTGACTGGCTCAAATTTCAGGGTCCCCTTGGCTGATTAATGACAATTATGTGTGACATAGGAAAACCACCATCACATGTATGGTTAGGAGGTGTGTCAATCACACACCTCCAGAGGTAGAGGGATGAACACCATTCCTCCAAAGAATATTCTCTTGCTTGGTGTTTTGATGGAGGTAGAGAAGAGTGCTGTCTAACATGTCATTTTTTAACCTCTGGGTACCAACACTGTTCTAGGTTCAATATGACCAATGTGTCAATACATGAATTCACACCACTTACAATTCTACATGGTGACATAATTATATTGTGAATATCTATGTGTAACCTTTATAAATTATCATTATGGTAGATCTATTACAGCTTTCTTTAAATGTGCTTATTGCAATCAATTCATTTTGTATCTAGGGTTGTGGTTGTTTCCATGGTGACAAACTGACTCAAAATGAAAACATTTTGTATGAAGTCACAGGAGCACATGTTCTATGGGGTTTTTTTCTTCTCTGAGTTTGCTTTGAGTATTCTTAAAGTTAAGCCTTGACCAAACCAGAACTGAAGTAGTAATTAGCAATTAAATAATAAAAAAAAGAAATCTAATGTATGTAACACATCTGATTTTTTTTACAACTTTTTTTATAACAAAGCATTTGACCGTGATGACAAAACATAAAGAGCATAAAAGATACATATAAATCCAAGAAAAACACTTCATACACTAACTGGGATTCTATGTACTGTATACAAGAACAAAGGATGGAATTCTGGGTAATACATTTCACAGAACTTCACCTCGCTGCTGGGCAGCTGTATATGAGACTGCAGAAAATGTACTGCTTTTGACTCATATAAACTAGTCCCACCAATTACAGGCTAGGAGGTGTGACTATAAAAAGTCTGACTTCCCTTCCCCAAAGTACTCCCACCCCCAACATAGTGTAGCTTGAAGCAATATTGTTATAAGACTGACAATGTAAAGAATGATAAGGAACTTGCTGTATGAGGTAACTAAACATTGAAAATGTCAGTAATGATACAGTATCCTAGCAGTGTTTGCCATATCCATGGTAACATCAAGCACATCATTTCAGGTTGGCAAATGTTTATGAGCAATTTGATCCAGAGGCACCGTCTTCGTCATCAGGTGGGCAGGCAACAAAATCTGCCAGCATGGAGGCCATGGCTTCATCATCCAGCTGAGGGACAGACACAAAGACAACTGTTGAAGCACGCTCTGAAGCTGTGATTATTCGGGTGTCATTATGGCGTCACATTTTTCCCCACATAGTACAGGCAGGGTAGATTTTGGTTTGCTTTTTTTAAATTAATTAATTAATTTTTTTGAAAGTTGTATTTCAGGAGACATCAAGGTTAGACAATCTGTTAGAATTAGTAAAGTGTGTTGTCTGAGTGTTGGTCTGATAGTGGCCATGGCATCAGTGACTGTTTATTGCTCCTAAGCTGGAATTGTGCCTACAGAGATACACATTCCACCATTTATTACATACATAGGTTCACAATGATGTTCACCAAGTGTAGGCTGCAAAAAAGCTCCTGTATTAGTGTTCATTTATTTATTTACTGAATCATTTCCTTATATTTGATTACATTAGTATTAGCTGAAGTATTAGGACACTTTCTGAAATTCTAACCTTTTGTTGGAATCTTGGTAAAACTTACAGTTACTGGTTTGAGACTATAATACATTAAATTTATACTGTGTGTTATGATTAATGTTGCCATATCAACTCATGTGGATTTTTTTTTTATTTATTTATTTTTTTAAATTGCATCTACCTGTAGCATTCATATCACCCTGGAGTCTCTACTAACGTAAAGTCTGGTGATTTCAAAGCAATGTTAAGTGCAACTTGAGATGCTGAGATAGCACATTAACAGGTGAATATAGTGAGTCTTTGTCAGACTTTGCGTGTCAGTAAAAAAAGCAATTCCAAATCAAAGCTACTTTTTTTAATGCCATTCTTATATGATAAAAACAATATAATTTTGACCTGGGAAACAAATCCAAACTTTACCTTTCTCTTCTCAGTGCTTTGCCCTGCTTCTTCCTCCGTGTGCACCTCATCCCTCTTCCTCTTCACTCCTTTCCCCTCCTCTCCGTCACTCTCTCCCTCTTCTCTTCCTTCAGTCTCCTGCTGCTCTGCATTTGCTTTTCCTATTTTCCCAACGTCTGTCTCCTCTTGCTCTTTCATATCTGGGCTTGTTGAGGTGTCAGGGTCTGCTGCAGAGTCTTCTTCTTGTACAGCTGCAAGCTTTTCCTCCTTATGACTGGATGGCTGATTATCAGTCACACTGGCTTCTGGTGCAGGTTCAGCTCCTGATTCCTGTGGAGTTGAAGAGAGTCAGTTTTAAGCGGAGAGCTCAGTTTCCCTCTAACAACACTGCAGCATCACCTGCTTCATTACGACTGGTGAAACAAACATGAGAATAAGGCAGGAGTGTACGGAAATATTTAAAATACCCACTGTTACATAAATCACACAATCATGAAAATATTGAAAACATCCCTCAGTTGTATCACTAGTAGTTAAAAATTCACAGAGCCCTTTAATGCCAGGTGCAAATTATGTTATAATTATATTACTCAGGGTCATTTAGGATTCTGGAATTATTCCAAAAGCAACACAACCAACATGTCATGTCAATCACAATCTGGATGAAAATCTTACATGTCTTCTGTTTAGCCACCAAATCAAAATCTCAGTCAGCTTTACTTGGAGAAATGGGAAACATACAAATAAGCCAATGCATTAAGTGTTATGATGATCGAACACTGAGCTTTGCATGGCTGTATAATTTTGGTGGATGTTTGGTGCTTAGCATTCCCCTCGACAAGGATGGACAAGGACAACATACACACAGCTAAGGAAGTGCCAACTTCTTCGTGGCATCTCTAACAAGTTTTTACTATAGTCCTCCTCCATTGTTTTGTCTTCCTTTCCAAATTTTTATTCCCATTTCACTGCTTACCATTCAAACTACTTGTTAGCAAGTCTACTTCAAAGTAAACCATAACTACATTCAGCTACAAACCCTCCAACCTCAACTCTTTTCAGTACACTTGAACTCTTATTAGAGATCAGATAATCTTCAGCGCTTTACAAATACATCAGTTACACTTCATCTCCCTTTAGTGTACTTTACACTTCAACTAGTTTTCACTACTCTGATTGACAGTAATCACAGATCATATCGAGACACAATTCCTTTCATTACACTTTAGCTTATTTACATTCGTACATGACCTTTCAGCTAGTACAAAATCTTATCTGCACTCCTTTTAGTTGTGACACTTTCCCTCCTTTCAGCTACACTTCTCAGTACCTGCATTTAAAGTGAGGGGCTGTTCTGAATTTCATTTCTCCTTCCAATCAACTCAACTTAAATGCTTCAACAAGTGACTCATTAAAGCTAGTAACTACCTGTTGATTTTGATTGGTTGTGCATTCTTCCAAGCTGGCTGTTAGCTCCATCTCATTGGCTCCTTGCTCCCATGCACCACCCTCCTCCTGTAGCTCTCCTCCTCCCTCTCCTCTTCCTTCTCCTTCTCCTCCTCCCTCCTCCTCAGTCTCTTCCCTCTCTTCCAGAGCTCCCCCAGTCACACACAGGATCTGTGGCATTGAGGGGTCATCCATCCTTTCACTTTCATCCTCCTCTCCCTCCCCCTCTCGTGCCTCCTCCAGGACTCCAATGCTCTCTACTTCTTGTACTTTCATTCTGTCCTCTCCAAACAGCGCTCTGTTAGTCTGGATTTCCTCTATCCCCCCTTCTGCTTCTCCCTCCACACTGAATCCAGCCATCCCTCCTTTATCCACCACTGCTCGGAGCATCTTCCCCTCCTCTACCCCCCCTTCTGCAGCCTTATCTTCTGCGCCCTCCAGTGGGGGTATATCTCCATCCTCCTCCTCCTCCTCTTCTTCCAACTCTTCTCCTTCTTCCTCGTCGTAATCCTCATACTCCTCTCCATCATAAAACTCTTCCTCAGCAAAATCACTGACTTCCTCCTCCTCCTCGTCTTCATCCATCCCTTCCTCCTCCTCCTCCTCCAGTTCTTCGTCATCCTCCATGTCATCCTCTTCCTCCTCCTCATCGTCAGTGCTGTTGATGTTGATAACGCCAGAATCTTCATTGGTGACAGGTGGTGGCTGGTGCTGGTGAAGGTGTCGTCCCTGCTGGCTTAGCTGATTCTGCAGCTGGTGCATCTGGAGAGGCAGACCCAGGGGGCCCGGCTGGCCTGGCGTGGAGGGCTGCATCAACATCTGCTGGAGCTGGGGTCTGCCAGGCAGCGAGTCCCCAAGACCGCCTGGTGGAGTTGTGAGTGTGCTGGAGTTCAAGGGTGGAACGAGGGAGACCACCGAGGTGCCGGAAGGAGGGAAGGAGTTGATAGGTGTGGTAGAGGTGGTGAGTAGGGCAGAGGAGGTGGCGAGGTCATTGGGGAGCGAGACCCCGTCTATCGTGGTTGTTGCTGCCGTGGTGGGGACCATGGTGATAGACTCTCCTCCAGGAAGAGTGACAGTAGAGCTCCCTGGTGCAGCAGAGGTTGCCGTTGCTACAGTCTCATCCTGCTGGTTTTCCATGCTAAGCATCCCCGGAGGAACAATGACCACACTGTCATCTGAGTCACTCGCCAGAGAGATTTCCACATCCTCCGCTTCCTCTCTGTCATAGCGCACAAACACAGGTCTCTGGCCTTCGGGGGGGCCCAGCGCGGCAGGGTCCTGCTGGTGGGACAGGATCATGTCACCTGGGGTGGGGGGCTGGCCTGGCAGCCCTGGAACCAGGGAGAGGTGGTTCTCCAGAGAACCCAGCAGGGAAGCAGGGCCCAGACCAAGGGAATGGCGGGATGGAAAAGAGGGGCCAGGAGCGGGGCCTCCTAAGAGGTTTGGCAAAGTAAGTCCTGGAGCTGGTCCCTGGGAGGAGGGGAGGACTGGGGCAGTGGGAGTGGGTTTTAGGGTGAGGGGTGGTAAGGGGAGGGCTATGGAGGGAGTGCGGGGGTGGAGTAGGGAGTTACAGACGGTCAGAGCCTCAGTACAGAATGTAGAGACCTGAAGGAAAGAGGAGGGACACAAGTACAGAGTCATTACAAACTGGAAAATGCTTGTACTGTGGTGTTCTTTGCTTCGCCCCACACCTCTGGGTGTAACAGAGGCAATAGTCACAAAACTGAGGCTGTCATCATCCATTTTTGAAGTTGCACTCAGTTCAACACATGGTTGAATCAGTTTCACCACCAAAACTAGTAGTGTGAAGAAGTACAGTTGCTATGGTTACTTGCAGTTTAATATGCCCCTTGTACAAATTTAGGTCCTGTTCACATTTTGTCTGAGAAAAAAAAATAGAGCTTTAAGGCAAAAAAGACCTGAGACCGGAGATTTGATGTCAGATTTAACTCATCAATCTGTTGATGAAACTGGCCAACCAACATATACCACTCAGCACTGTCTCCCTCTTATAAGGTCTTATATACCTTGAGGTTGCGGTCCGTTCGTCCGTTACTGAGAATGGACACAGCACACGTCAGAGGTGGAGGCCAACAGGGTGATGGGACCAGGACCAGAGCCAGCAATAACCTGAAAATCAAAACAAACAAAACAATGATGTGAACTCATGTACAACGCTACATCGCAAACAGTCTTCATATCTCTATTACATCACATACATCAAACTATTAGAATGGACTAGTATTTCATGTGACAGGTGTGCAGTAAAATCAAATCATGTGATTCTCTCAATTGCAAAACACTGTTTTATGAGAGACGGTCTTATGGTTTTATGGTCATGATGTCTTTTAGAACGAAAGTGGAATGTTGTTATCTGGCTACTTGAATTCAGTCTGAATGATCATGTTTTTCCATCAGCAGAAAACCTTACACGTATAGATCTAGAGGGTTAGGAGCTAAGATTTATGAATATCACCACCAAAAATTGACAGCTAGCAGTCAATTATTTATAGTGCTAATTCATTCTTTTTGGGCATCTTTCACACACAAAGTGCAGCTCAAAATCCTTTACGTCAAAAGCAATAACCGAAAAACACTACATTTATAAATCTCTCCTTGACGTGAAGCACCTGTATAGTTCTCGTCGGGTGAGGGCACTGCTGTACTGCCCACCGATGCCCCCTGCAGATTCACACGGAGTGCTGCTGCTGGACTGTTGCTGGAGACGCACACAAAGTGGCAGGACCACGTCATGGAGACGCTGCAAAAAAATAAAAATAAAAACGGAACTGAAAACAGGAATTCACTGTTGGTCTTCATTCTGCAATAGTGTGTGTGGTTTGTGATGAAGACAGAGGGGAGAACCATCAATTGCATCAGTTTTTCTAAATCACTATGTCCAAAAGAAACCAGTCACAATGCCCGAGTGCTGCGCAGTCTTTTTATTCCAGTCTATCACTACAGCTGATTGAACTGCTTAGTTCTGTCAGCTGCTGTGCTGTTTAGAAGCAGTAGTTTGGCTCGTACAATTATATATTAAAAATCAGAAGGGTGTTTTTGCATTTTTCAGCTGTGTTATCATGCATCAACAATTTAACACATACGATTACCTTGTGTATATCGTCCTTTAGCAGTGTACCACTAGTTAGTATAATTTGTCTCAGTGCTGTGAAAAAGATAAAGAAAACCATAAGAACAGGAAACCAATAAAAGCCACAAGACCATAATATAGAATGTAATCAAAATGATGCCGCATCTCACCCCTGAGGGCTGAGAGGCAAGTCTCCTGATTAGCCAAAACATCTCCTTTTCTCTGGAGAGACGGTCCAACTGTGTCTGCTACGACCAACGGTTTTGTCCTCCGTGGGCCTGGCTTCCCTCCAGGGACTATATCGGCTGATAGACCTGCCCGGAGCTGGTGGACAGGACAACACAGAGGCACTTACATGCTGTGACAAACAGTAGACACCTGTCCCGGCAAACCACAGGTTCCCCAAAGGTCCAAAAAAACCAAATAAATAAATCCAGGCGACTTTGTCCTGGAAAATAAAAGGTTTGAACTAACCTTGACAGACTCTGCCCCTGGTGTGATGTCACCGAGCAGATGGCTGAGCAGGAGCTCCGAGTGGCCAGGGCTGCCCTGAAGGACGCCAGCAGAGGCACCTGCCACCTGAACCCACAGCTCTAAGGTTCTGTACACTGATACTCGCACCGAGCTGTGTGATGAGGAAGAGACACGCAGCCACGCTTTTCATTTGCATTACAGTACAGTAGCCCTTTAAAGAATCTTGTATCCTGTATATCACCTAAAGAAAATTAATCAATAAACACTCTTTGTTACCTTTTATTACATATCTAACAAGCAGAATGTTCTGTTTGATAGTCCTGCAGTTACCTGTAAGCTCTCTGCTGTCCCAGGCTGGCTTCAGGTAAAGGCGTCCAGGCAGACAAGGTCTGAGACAACAGCCTCTGTAGCACAGCAGCATACTGAGCCATGCTGCTGCGTACACTGTAGTACACACAACGAACAGACAGTCAGCAGCACCCAACAATAAACAGTGTTTAAACTGTTACCATATCTGCTAGTATCTTCACAATTATTCAGGTATTGCATATGATATACACATCTATGAAAACTTTGTGTGTGTGTGAGCATGTTTGCCGATACTCACACAGTGATAAGAGCTGACAAGACTTCCAGTGTGTTGGTATGTACAACAGGCAAGACCAGCAACCTCACGCTTCCATCTCCTGTTAAGTTCTAACACACACACAAATATACTTAGGACCAATGTTATTTGTTTGCATGTGTATTCAGAAATGTAGATTATGTGCTTGGATTTGCTGCTCGTACAGGTGGCACTATCATAATCCTTTAAACATTTGTATGTCCCAAATGTGATTTAAAGTCATTCCCTCCCAAACCCAGACACCCATATGTGTGTGTGTGTGTGTGTGTGTGTGTGTGTGTGTGTGTGTGTGTGTACGCACTATGCTCTTTGAGCTGACAGCAAGGGCTCGGCACACCAGGTTGAGTATTGGTCTGACAGGCAGACGTACTGCTGAGGCTGGATCCACCCTGTTGGAGACAGAAAAGTGTGAATAAAGTATAATCATATTAAATTCTTACATGCTGCTTAGGGGAAAGAAGCCCCATCACTGTAGAAATGACAATTCAGGCCATCCTGAGTCATTTATGTTCAACTTGGTAAACTCTAGGTGCATTGTTGGTTCATGAGAAATGAACCAGCCACAACCACAGAGATAAAAGCTTGCAAGTTCTGTTATCTAACATATAAGCTCTGCTAGGAGTAGACATTATGTTCTTGCTCATGTCCATGACCAAATCCTGTTTTGTCTGGTTGAAATTGGTCAGGTCAAGATAGCTTATTCTATTGTAATAAACAAGGGTTTACATTCTAGATATCTGAGAACCTCAGCATTTCAGAGGTAAATGATCCCCCTGGTTACTCTTTAGATCTTTTTGTGATTTGGGTAAACTAACCATTAAAAATGTGGATTTTTTATTAAAGGTTTACATGAGGTTTGTACCTGAGCGTGTGTTTAAGTGCCAGGCAGACAGCTGTGTATCTGTGCTGGAGCTGCATCAGCAGTAGGGGATCTGATTGGTCGAGACGAGGAAAGGCCAGCTCCGCCCCGGGACCTTCATATTGCACTGTTCCATCTGTCACAGCAAACAGCAAAGCTTTTCACAAATAATTCATAGAAAAAGACAGCATCTGCAACTAGTAACTAGTAAATAGCTAACTCTCTCCATACGGTCTAGTGACTGGTTCACACACTGAATGTGCAGCCCCCTTCTTCTGATATCTCTCCATTTAATGCATGTCTATAGGCCCTGTTTGGCAAGTTTGTGTATTTCAGACCTGTCTGTGTAAATGAACAACAGAGTGAAAACTTGTAAATTTCCCTTTGTGGGACTAATAAAGGAAAATAAATAAATAAATGAGCAGATCTGCTTCTGGTGCAAACTTTGCCTTTGCAGCCACTGTGTCTTCTCTGTATGATGAAAGGAAAGCCAGACAAAGTGGAGATAAGTACAAAGGGAATACAACTGACGCAGGACTGAATATGCAAAGTTGCGAGTGTTACTGTCTGTCAACAGGTAAACCTTCCCTAGAGCTATAAATTAGGTACACCTCATGTCCCATTGCATGCTTTCTGCTCTCAAATACAGGGCTGCTGTCTGTTCCCAGAGATTCATCATCATCTTTTTTCCTTAATTTGCCAATTAGTGGTTATCATTTGACACCTCAGGACTTGAGGAGGGTTTGTCTCAATTAATGCATTAGCGTTTGTACATATAGTCCATATTTGTCTTTCCAACAAGGAATAAACAAACAGTCTGATAACTTCTGCATTTCTCTAACCTGCTGCTTTTGTGTCCAAGAACCACCAAGCGGTATGCCTCTCTTTCTTTCCCACTGTGTTCATTAATCTCTCCTACTGCTGTAAAGGCTGCTTGCCTCTTGTGTGTTTATGTGGCTTGTCCTCTGTTTAGGTCTCCATGGTGGTGAGGTCATGTGGTTCAAATCTTACTTAATGGGCGACACTTGAAGCTGCTTAAAAGAAGTAATGTGTTCTTAAAAAAAACCCAAAAAACAATGTATAAACTCATACAAAACAAAATACTCTCAATCATCATGTCCCACTAGAAGTGTGTGGCGGTGTCTCTGCGGAGACCCTGCACTCTGCAAATACACTTTTGCAATCTGTCTTTCTAAAAATATACACAGATAGATCATCCCAAAATCCATTTCTGAAAGACAACCAGAACCTTGGCTCAAATAAATAAATAAATAAATTACTTATCACTGATCAAGGTTTACCTGTTTCTGAGCCCTGGTAGATCTGAGCCAGCAGGCCACTGGCTGAGGCCAGTAGGCAGTGAATCTGATTGGTCCAGCCCTCAGCTCTGCCAGCCCCCACCCCTCTGTCCAACAGGCCCCCAAGGCAGGGCAGGTGACCATAACACTCACAGGCCATCTGACAAAATGACATTTGGGAAAATGAGAAAACAAAAGTTTGAAAAAGTCAGCAGAAGAAAACTGTTACTACATAAATCTTCAGTGTAACAATTACTTATCAAGGGAAGGGTGCATCGTTTTTTAGTAAGTAGCAGTACTTTGAAAAGAAAAAGAGACATACAAATATAAATGCAATTACATATTATGAAAATCCTGAGACTCACAAACCTCTTGTGTTTTTTTGTTGGTACTGTCCATTTTGGAGAGGAAATAGGCTCCCAGTTTGTCCTGGAAAAAAAAGAAAAAGGATAGCTCAGCCTTTTTTCCATTTTTTTTCCTCAAATAACTAAAGTGAAATATACATGGTCACATACATGATACAAATGTTATTCATGACTAACATAAGCCAAAGTTTTTGCACTGAGAAAAAAGTCTTTCACTTCTGTCCATTTTTCCTCTTCTGTCCATCGTGAATCTTACCCTGAGGGATCCACAGGCCCTGGGGTAGTAGGTCATACAGGCTGTCATCCCCTCCATGGCTGCCAACTCACACTGAGATCACAAGGGAGGCAAAATATATAAAGTCCAAACTGGTTAGTATTTTGGGAGCAACAGCTGATTGTACTTTTCAGCACAGACCCAAAGCCCAAAGAAACTACTTCAAAATGCTTCATTTGTCTGATGAACTATCTGAAAACCACAATTTATTACAATATGTACGAACACCAATTAATTCTCACATTTGAGAAACTGAAACCAGCGGTTTGTTTGAGATATTATTCCAATTTTAAGTTTAAGACAAGACAGAACAGATAATAATTCCATTCTCTATCAAGGGAGAGAATGGAGAATGCTATAATCACACCAAACTCCACTCACACACATAGTGGTAACTGTTATGCAGCTGACTGATTAATGGGTTCAGGGCAGTTAGTAGAGAAACCATGCTTTCAGATTGCCTCATGGCACATATTCTGCCATTGTTTTCATCTATATAAAACACAACTTTGTACAGTTGCTTTGGTCATGTATCTTGAGATATTACAAATTGTGTTTAATATTCCATTTTGTAATGTGGCCCTTCAGTTATGATTATGAGGCCCCAGCCACCTTGAATCTTGCTCTGCTCACCTCTGTCTTTAGGCCCAGCAGAGATGTAAGGATGCCCAGGATGGAGTTGAGGCCGACCTCCCTGGCCAGCTCTGCTAGCTGGGATGAGTACTGCAGCAAGTCTTTCAGGATGTTCACCGCTAGCTGGATGGTCTGAACCGGAGCCTGAGACTACATGATGGCATCCAGATATGCAGAAGAGAGAAGAAAAGAGAGAGAAATCACAAGAGGGTGTTGGGCTGTGTAGATCGTGTTTTCAGCAAGTTATTATCATCATCCTGAAATACATTTGGTCTGGTTCAACTGAAGAGGGGGTGTGTCTGTGGAAACACTTTCACATTCACAACATTCACAACTGCCTGACCTCCATGTGCTAATCAGCAAAACAAAAACAACAAAAGAACAGACAGGAAGTGAGTTTTTGTGCTCACAGTGTTGAGGCAGCTTGTGTCTGTAGATTCGGTTGAAAAATAATACTGAAATGCTACAGAGTTTTTATGACTTAATTGGGAAATACAGAATTTAAGCATGTGTACTGAGCTACGGCTCTTCATGTTCATAGTTGCAGTTGAATTATCAACAGGTCAGTGTGTTCTGATGGAGCATCACTGTGTGCCTTAATTTGGTTCTTCATCTATTCTTATTGACAATATACTTGTATTTAATGCATTAGGTGAGGTAGAAGGAGAGGTACCTCAGGTCATTTCTGCCTGCTGCTGTCAGGCTACACAACAAACAAAATGCTCGCTAGTCTGTGAACAATAGACAATAAACAAATAAACAATTATAACAGATTTATAACTGGACTCTGTGCAATAACGCTACACTTCTGTTCACTGGTCTTTGGACTCATTTAGACCTGAGATATTATATATTTCTTATATCTATATTCTCAGGCACACTCCCTCTGTACTATATACAGGTATGCCACAGTTTTAGTTATAACTATTTATCTTGGATTACTTATTTATCTATTATCATTGTGTTATTTTATTCTTATTTTCATTTTATTTTATTGTGTGTATTTTATTATTGTTTCTTATTTTGTCTTGTTTTTCTTCCTGTTTATTTTACACTGTGTTTTGCTGATGTTGCACTGTAATCTCAATTAACTCAGACTTGTGGCCAATGAGCCACTGTTGACCAGATTGTGATCTGATCTGCCGAGAGCAGAAAGAGCTAAGGACGCATACAGCTGCTCAGCTCTTCCTGCTCTCGGCAGATCAGATCACAATCTGGTCCACTTAAAGCCTTGCTATGTTCCTGAAGTTCAGCGGCGACCAGTGATCTCCAGAACTGTACAGAGGTGGTCACCGGAGGCAGAACAGACTCTCCAGGGCTGCTTTGAGGCGACTGACTGGAATGTGCTCTGTGAAGCGCAGGGAGATGACATTGGAAAACTTTCAGACTGCATCACGGACTATGTGAACTTCTGCATGGACAATATAATCCCCACTAAGACTGT
>JBAJHX010000042.1:16826132-16862015 GCA_037176925.1 Amniataba percoides | reverse complement strand
AAACACAATCGAGCCAAGGCGAGCCGAGTCGAGGCGAGCCGAGTAGGTACTATCAGGTACTAGTGGAAAAGCGGCATTAGTCGCTTTTTGGAGCATCAAGCAGCCTGTGTGTGTTAACTTGTGTTGATTTATACTGTGCTCACACTGAAGTTACATAGGATAAAATGTTTGATCAGGTGGTATTGCAGCACAGGTCTGTTGCATGTAGGTTAATCTAGTCATGGATAATGAAAACCTTAAAGCTGCAGTAATCACAGAAGTCACATGCCTCTGTATACTGTGGGAGGAGCTATATCATCAACTCATTAAGTGTGTGTATGGTGCTGTGAGGTTGTCTGATCAGAGAGCTGACATGTTGTACGCTTCCCTCCGCAGGTAACATAGTTCTGGAGCTCTCCAAAGACAAACACAACGCCAGCCTCCTGGACAGACAGCTCGTCCAGTTCCAGAGCTCCGTCAACCGGGTGGAGAACGAACTGAGCGCACAGATCCGTTACCTCACGCAGGTCAAAAACACAGTCGGAGTATTAGTGTTTTTATTTGTGAACTAAAAACCTCTTGTGTCACCAACTGTTCCACCTTGACAGGAGTACATTTCTTATATGGATCATATAAATTAGTTAATAAGTCGTTTTTACATCTAAATGCTTGTGTAAAAAGCTGATAAGATTAGTTTGTTTGTGGCAAAGTTGTATCTGTAAACTGAAGGGTCAACTGTATGTGATAGATTAGACAAATTGATTGTATGATTTTCTTTTCGGGCCAGTTTTTAGATTTAAAGATATAATCTGTGAGATTTTCTGTCCAGTCGTCGCCTATCACCTAACGAGGTAACACAGTGGTGTCATAATCTGAGTGTTGGTGCCAAGTCTCCCAGATAACCAAGTGGCACACAGTTTGGCTTTTTTTACTGCCACAGACTTTTATGCTCTTCTTGTGAGTAAACAGTTACTGTGGCTGAACAAAGAAAGGAAGGACCAATGACTACAGATGATGGAACTTTGAAAGTGAGGCCTACAATTACTGATTATCACCGTAGCTGACACAAAAGAGAATGGAAATCTCTGAGTAGTGATAGTGGGATTCCCAGACAACGAGATTGGTCCAATACTACAATCAATATGTAATCAGTCAGAGTGTGTCGTATTTTGAGCAGCACAATAAAGCAGTGTTTCTTCTTACTTTGCAACAGGTAGCTACTGGTCAACCTCATGAAGGTTCCACTTATTCGGCTCGGAAGGACTGTCAGATGGCACTGAACAGAGCAGAGTATGCGAAAGTCAAACTGGGAGAACTGGGACGGACGTGTGAAGTGATGCTGGAGCAGCAGCAGCAGCAGACATGAGGGGACGCTGGGGAAGCTGGCAGGTGGCACGGTGATCACTGGGTTTACAGCAGCATTTCACTCACACACCTGATCTGACTGTATCTGCTCTCATTCTCCAGGTCCACCAACGGCCTTAAATTCTTTTCAGAGATCCTTTTTTTATTGTTATATATTGTGAAATATCACAGGAAACACATTGTTCTTTGTTTGTCTGTTTCTTTGTATATTTTCTTGTTTGGTAGTTTTCCTATTCATATGCATTGCAGGACATGTGTAAATCTTGATGTTACTTCATATGTGGCTACAAACAAAATAGATTCCAAATGTTTCAGCATAATCACTTGGTAGCCTTTGGATTCTCTGAGTGAACTGTGATAAAAAATACTGAGTGATCAATGCTATGATTTGAAAAAGCACAGGGACTCATCGGGCTTTGGGAAAATATTCAGATTTGGGTTGTACTTCTTTTTAAATGTGCTCTCAGAATTTCCATCAGTTTCAGTTTTGTTGTATATCTGAGCACTTAACTATGTTAGATGTTACTAACCCACATTGTTAAGTGGTGTCTGGAAGACCTGTCCATGTCTGGCTGATAGCATCATATTCTTTATGCTCATGGAGTCTTCTGGTGTCCGATGTCTCAGTTAATGCTGACTCTGGACTGACCAGGGCTTGGAAAGCCATTTCCCCAAATGCGCCACAAATATGAACGCTCCGGATATTTCACAACCTTATTAATAAGTTAAAAGGCGGCACAAGAGAGCAAAATAACAAAGAAAGACAGAATTTACTGTAATCAAGAAAGGTGTCCTCCACTAAAGTTATCCTTAAACACGTAATATCAAAGATGGAGCAGATTTCCTCTTTATCCTCAGCCTGAGTGCTCAGTGTCAACACTGGTAGCCAGAAAAAGCCTGTCAGTCAGACTGAATTGTGCTTCCTTTCATATGTTTATTCATTCTTAAAATGTTTGGCCCTCCTTTTTTTACTCAGCAATATTATGGTTAATAGTTAACAAAGTACTTTGCAGCTGAACACAATCTACTAAACCTTAAAATTTCAGGAGATCACAACACCCACATGACAGTATTTGATGAGTGGAAAAGTTTATTTTCACAAACACAAAGAAGCGCATTTACAACTTTCCTATGTTTTGAGGAGCAAAATAAAGACCTTTTAATACTTTGTGATATTTGTACTTTTCTATTTCATAGAGTAAACAATGAAATCCAATTAGTAGTAGTTTAAGTACTATATTGTGAGGTTTTCAAATGATTAATTAGTATTTTAAAAATCTCAGGTTTGATTATAATGAGAAACACTGTAGCATCTTACATTTACATATCTCATATTAAAGGTAAAAATAAAAAAGGCAAAATATGAAATTATTTTCTTCATCCAGATTTAAAAATGATGCATCCTAATCAGACAAAAAACACAAGAGCTTGTTAAGAGACATGGACAATAACTGACTGACATAACATTTCTTTCTTGCAACTGTCAGCTCAGATTGGATATGTGGTGACTTAAACAAATACACTGTCACTGTTCCATACAACACATAGATTACAAGAGATTATAGTCCAAAATCAGCAACTCTGCATATTTTGGTTAATTCTTTAATCTATCTCACTTTAAGACATCCTTATCAAAATGTTTGTGTTGAAAATGTATATAATCTGATACATCATGATCAGATATTTTAACTCCATTTAAATCCAGTATAAGTATCCAGTCAGTCCAGATGTTAAATCTGGATCAGATTAAATCAATTTTTTAAATAATTAATTACTGACTGTTAAGAATTTATGTCACAGTACCCACTGACACAGGGACACAGGGTTAATAATTTTCATCCAGATGCTGTCTAAAAGGGATGTGTCTAGATCCAGGGGTGACAGACAACAGTTGCACTTGATGTATGAAAAAAGTGGAAATTGAGTCATATTCCCATCCTTTCACTTAGTTTACAATTTTGGACCTGGAAAAGCACAGTAACTACATAGTGCTATAATGAGACTTTAAATATCAAGCACGATACATTTTACATAAGTTTAACTCACTAACTACATTTAAGAAGAATATAAAAAAAAACCCTACAAAAATAAAATCATTCCTGTTTGTTAATTTAACTCTATCCTCTCACAGGATATGCTCTGGATATAAAAATGCATTTGATTTAATTATAAAGAGGTTAAAGAGGTTTAATCTCAAACAATTCCATTTAGTTGTTTTTCACAGCATCTTTGGTGATGAGTGCAGGTGTGATTATGGACCTCACTTAAACTTTAAAGTTTCACTGCTTGTAGTCATTGATCTTTGTTAGATCAACCATAGTAACCGTTTGCTCACAACACTAGCAGAGACAGAAAATAAGCAATGCGTTGTGTCACACAGGTGAGCTGATTTAAACAGTTAAAAGCGTGTGCTGCTTGGGATCTTTCCTGTGATGGTCAGCATGTCGCCACAAAGGTCGTAATACTGTAAAGGCTGCAGGCTGTTATCAGTGGGCCAGGCTCAGTCACCATTGTGTTGCATCATTCAGCCAGAGACAGTGACTCAACATCTATGTAAATGAAAATCTTTGAGATTATAATGTTTGTGAGGAATCAGTAGGAAGCAGTAAAAGTTAGAGGTTCCTCTGAAATTGTTCTGAACAGTTGAGCTGATACTTAAAGACAAGAACTAACCTATCACCCTATCAAAAATATATATGTATGTGTGTGTGTGTGTGTATATATATATGTGTGTGTGTGTGTGTGTGTGTGTGTGTGTGTGTGTATAGAAATGAAGGGCTCACTTTAAGCTAAGGAAAAGGCAACATTTCTTAGTTGCAGGTGATTGTTCAGTAATGAAAACATGATCATGAATATCATATTTCTTTTCTGCCAATACACTCCATAAACTGCATAAATGGTACAATTAAAGCATGTTGCCAAACTCAGGAGGATGTCCTCACATGTCTGGCTGCTCATCTTATTGTGGGTCCTGGGGTTGAGTTGTTGTAATTTTTTTCCACAGTAATTCTGCAGGTTAAAGGGGAGGAGCTAGCAGAAGGGCACTTCCCCATCCTTGTCATTCTTCACCCCCGTTAACCGCAGGCGAGCAAAGTCTTCAAACACAAAGTCATCAACCTGAGAGGAAGTTCTAAAAAGATAAAGAATGTCATCAGCTACTTCGATAAAAAATAACATTACAATCAATATAGGCAGGAACATTCAGCCGGAGCTGTGTGTGCAGATGATTACTATCTACTACATCCACATGCATGGTGTATCTTTGAGGTCTAATGAAAACTGTATTTCCTTCTGCATAAAACTCTTGCAAAGCTGGTAGTTTTATTTGTGTAATCTTCACAAACAGGCAGTTTTCTGGCTCTGCTTTTTCCACCCCTCTATCAATAACTGGCATAGCATGAGGTCATTAGTGTATCATGTTGACCTGCTTGCTGTCATAAAATACAAATAAAGTAGAGACATATTTCTAAAAACATTGCTCCATGCTTCTGCACATTAAGTTTTAATTATAACTTTTAATTAAGAACCATTTTCCGTTTGCCACAAGAAAAATCTTGTTTAAACCACATATTCACCTCTATTAGATTAAGGTAACACCTTTTCTTTTTTTCAGTGTAATAAAAGTGAGTATTATAATAACTTACCAAGAATGTAATAACATTTCTGAACCAGTAATGTAATACATTTTTGCACGTAATGTAATCAGTACTTTGTTTATTGTCTGGTTATTACATTATTAGCTGGATTTAATTGTGACAACTGAATTCAGTATGTAATTATATTCTTATCATATCAGTATTTAAGTTTTATTTACTGACAAAGTGTCACACTTCAGCGACACTGTTGCTCAAAAAACAGACCACACACACACACGCACAGATTTAATATACTCAAATGGCTAAAGAGTAGAGGGCCGTGCTAAAGATGAAACAAACCATCAGGTTACAAAAAAAAATAAGGAGTGTTAATTTCTAGAGTGAGAGTAGGATGTGTGTGTGTGTGTCCAGTCACTCGTTAAATAATTAAATTAAAACATTGCTATTGATTGTTACCCAGCTCTCCAGTCAATGACATGTGATTTTTCTCTAATCCAAACCCAATGCCGTGTCAGTCTGTAATGTTGCTGCTTGGTTAGAAAATTCAAATTACAACCAGACACTGTGAACAATTTAGTGACATTTTTTAGCTCAAATAGAATAAAATCTTTTTTTTTTTTTACACACACACCAACATACACACTTACTGCATGTCAAACTCTATGAGGTTTGTATCCACCGCAGCATCAGCCTTGGGAGCAACTAGAAACAAGAACACATTAAATAATTAAATAAATCCTCCCAGCTCATAATGCTCCTCTGTGTGCTGTTACAAAGGGTTTGTGTGTGTGTGTGTGTGTTTGTCCATGTCCTACCTGACTGTGGCTGTGACCTGGGGTGGTCAGTAGGTTTGGGATGCATCAGAACAAAAGGGAGTTCCACTGCTACATCCCTACACACACACAAACATAAAACATGTACAGTCAGCTATATGAAGACCCTCCTTTGCAAAGCACCACACTGAAGCTCATATCAAGAATCCAACTAGTAGTAGTATATAGAGTACTGGTACTATATTGTAAGTATTGAAGAGATATAAAGAAACAGCACATTTCACTATGATGATACCCAATACGATTATAAAAATAAAAATAAACCTGAACTTGAATGTGTAACTACATATCAGTGTCCGAACATGCGTCATAAACAATGACAATAAAACAAAGATCATGTGTCAGCTCAACTTTATAATTCTGGCTAAAATAGAAATGTATATTTCTTACTTTTTTGTGCACAAAGAATTTTAGTTGTAAATCTATAGAGAGTTTATAAGAAAGCTCAAATGTGTTCACCTACCCTCCAAGAGATACCTGCAGTTTGACTTTGACTCTGTAGGAAACCATGATACCCATCATCTCCTTGTTGGTCCCTTCCTTTACTCTGCGACACACACAGCGTGCATGGAAATGGGTATGAGAGAATTATTAATGTATATGCATGATAATTTTGCCTGTAAGCACAACATGATGTCTGATTTGAGTGTACATGGTGCTGGAAGCCAGGTTGGTATCTTCATGCTTTAGCTTGCCATCCAGGGCCAGGCCTCTCTTTTCCCTGTTGATACCCAGCATAGGGGTCAGGGTGTAGACCTTGCAGGAGGTGGAGCTGGGAGAAACCTGGTCACTGAGGTTGAAATAAAGGTCAGCGACAGAGGAGCAAAATGTGAAGAGAACATTGAGAGGTTATCAATTAGTTCTTTCTGTAGCTGCACACTGAATGCCTGTAATCAGTTAAAACAAATTTAGAACCTCTTATAATTCACATTTTCATACATCATACACATGGGGTATAAGATATGGCTGGTAAGATATGTTACTGGTAGCTTGTTAAAATAAAATACTGTTATCTGCACAGAAATGAAACAGACGGTTATAACATGAGTTACTCAAGTTATTCATATAGATTGTCAAATGAACAGGTCCTAAAATTGATCCCTGTGGAACGCCTTTGTGAATACAGAGACTGCCAGTATAGTCAAAAGGGCATATGATATCAGCATTACATAGTTTGTCCACCAAAGAGCAATGACAAGTTGATTTTTACACTGATAAATGCCCCGCCAAGTGTGTATTTTTTGTCAAAATTCTTAAAAAATATCTAAAGGTATCTGTTAAATTAAATTAAAATGGTTTTCTTCTATGTTTTCGAAAATTATTATTAGATGATTTGGTATAACTGGATTTTAAAAACTCAATAACTTGTATATTTGTGTCTGTGTCTGCCTCAAAAACCAGGCTGTACCTGTAATTCTGACATCACAAACATCAGTATATCTTCATGGTGCCCAACACTAGAACTTTTCAAGGCAAAATGCAATGCACTGAAGCATGGCTAAAAAGGAGGTCGGTCAGAAGAACTTACTCTGCCTCAACCTGAGCAACTGGACACTTGTACTGAGCCGTGGAGAACAGACAGATATCAGCATACTGACGAACTGAGAGAAGGAAAGGAGAATTATTCTAGTACTAATCTGTCTTCAGAGTCAGGTTAAACAAGATACTACATGCAAAACTTGATTTTAATCGTAGCATCCACTAACTAAAATATTTTGTCCCAAGACAAGATGGTACAAGATTTCCTTTGTTTGAGTTGATTTGATAATAACAGAAATAAGAGTGTGAGATGGAGTTACCTGATATCTTTACTCTCTTGACGGTCTTGGTGGAGTTGTTGGTGACCTGGACATTGACACTGATGGGCTCACCGTGGTAGTAAAGCTGGTGAGAGAGACAGTGATTTAGCAGTGTGTGTTTTCCCTTCATCAGATAGCAGAGTGTGAGTGTGTTACCTCCTTATCCAGTGAGGCCTCTAAGTGAAGAGACCTGTCGGACATCAGGAAGCTGCGACTGGTCTCCACCATTGGCTGTGGACCTGGGTTCTCTGGGGCATACTGAACTTTCCTGATCACCAGATGCACGGAGTTCCTACATGCACAGCAGGTTCACAACATGTAACGGGACACATGTCTACCCCTTACACCTTCAGAGACAACTGGGCATTCTAAACTAATGCAAAATATAAGCTATTGTCAGCTGGTTTCAGAGAATATTTAATGATAAACTGTTGAGTGTCTGGTCTCTTGTGTGAACCACGTGCTCTCTATGAGTGTTTGGTGTTCATCTGTAGTCTCAGGTGTCTGAATGTATTGAACCTTTGGTGGATCTTCTCCTCCACAGTCTTGGCACAGAATGCTCGAAGCTCATAGTCCACACCACACGCCTTCCCAGTGTCCTCTGGGCCCGGCTGAAGGGTCACCGAGCAAGGCAGGTTCTGGGGGATCTGACCCATCCAAACACACACACACACACACACAAGTGAAATCTAAATGGCAGCTCTAGACGCATTGTAATACAGAACACTGTAATAACTAATACGTCCTATATGGAACATTTTATTGCACATGTATGCAGCATTTTGAAAGAGTTCTTGTTGACTTTTGCTGTTGTTGCCAAAATATGAATGTATTGTAACTTAATTTTAAAAAGTCAGACCTTCCACAACATTTGACAATAACGGCCTGTAGGCTGATTTCAAATTCACATTTTTTTTTTCCACAAAATGTCAACAAACGTGATGTTTATACATGCTGACTGTCTCACTTCTCTTCAGCTCCCTACAGCACCAACAGTGTGACACTAGTTAATCGTAGCTCTGTGATACTACGTTTATACAGATACACTTTTCAAGTTACACTATATGTAGATATTTTTGTTCATAAACAATATGCATGCCATATTTTAGGTATCCATGTAAAACACATAAAAATGAAAGTTTTTTTAGTTTAGTGAAACTCATCTGACAAAACAGACCAAGGTCGGGGGAAACACTGAAACATTAACCACTGATTCAGAAAAATAAGAGTTGTGATGGAAACTATCCCATCAATAAAGAAGTGCGGCAACACATCTTATTTATGATATTTTGAATAATATAATATATAATAATGAATATAATTCACTAACATTGGTGTTGATGGTTGTGATGAAGCTGGCTCGCAAGCTGTCAGTCTCATGTCTCTCACACCCACTGACACTTCACTAAACCTACCAAACTCTTAATTTTTTTTTAAAGATGGTTATGTGTTTTTGCCTCAGAACAGGAGGTTTCTGGTCCAAATATCTGATCAAATTAACACAAGACTCTTAATTTAATCAAGAGGATTCTTGTTCTTAATTGCCACCTTAATCCCTTCAGCTACTATTCTTAAAGAGGCTGCATTGACTCTCTACTGGTGGAAAATGACACAATATAGATTATTTCACACAGACACTTTTACTTTTTAATATAACATTTATTAAATTATTTAGTAAATAGCTAATGGCAAATTTCAAAATTTTGGTCTCTTTACTTTTCTTTTCATATCATCTGTGCAAACGCAGCACAACACAACGCCTTCCTGATGAAGTAATAATTGATTGTAATATGAGAAGGGCTGTATGTGCTAGTCTATGGTAGTTTAAGGGTGAAGCTGAGGTTGAGGTATTTGTATTTAGCATACTTACAGAAAAACTGAAGGGATAGGCATGCTGACCCAGCTTCTTTAACAACCTCTCCTGCAGGTGGCTCAGAGGCTCCTTTTTCTCCTGCAGTGGAGGGAACGCCTGGTTGGTGCTGACGTACAGATCCTTCCGAAAGGAAAGGCCCAAGACGTCCAGGTCCTCCCGACCGTAACAAAACGCACAGGTCAGAGTCACAAACACTGAGGATGGAGGAAGTGATTGAGTCAGTCAGTAAATCAGTCAGCCAATAGAATCTTTGTGTCTATCTTCACGTTTTCTTACCTTTTCGATCTTTCAGATACTCTGGGTCTACAAGGAGCACCCCGTCTAAAGAACCAACACACACATATACTGTTATGTCTCATCGAGTCTGTTAAGTGTCTTTCATAGATGACTTCTGACTGTCCCATCCAGAGTGTTGTTCATTTTGTCATGAGTCCACGACTCATATCTTCAAGTCAAGCCTGCTTTCAAGAGATTTTGCTCTTAAAAGAAACTCTTAATGGTTTGATCATCGCCCGTGCATTTGGGTCCACCTGTTCTGAGCCTGTGCTTAATACATATGGGCTCATGAGAGAAGTGGGTACAGGTTAGTAGATGGGTGGTGCAGAAAGGAGGAAAAGTATGAGGGCTGGATGGATGGAAAATGGCAAAGGGTTTGGCATCAGCAGTAATTAAGATGCTGTACAGAACCACTGTGAAGAAGAAGAAGATAAGCAGAAGAAAATTATGGATATAACATTTTGGAGGGGAAAAGAGGTCCTTCCGCAGTATATTATAAAGAGCTGGTGAGATCAGTGTAATTTAAGGCTTTGAGGCTTGAACTCTGTATGTGTGTGTTCACACTCACCTACTGGATCTACATGGTCTAAGTGATCAACAAAATCTCGCTTCCCTAAGTAAACTGTGAGCTGTGGAAAAAGAAGAATTGAGAAATTAACATAATCTCCAACAGGAGAGGAAAATACAGTAAGAACCCCTCCTCACATACCCATGTCCTACCTTACAGTTGGGACTGGACTTCTTGAAGACTCTGTAAAAATTTGGAGAGAGCATATCCTCAAAGTGTGGAAAAAGTTCTCTACCTGTCACAAGATTTCCATTCACTCAATAAGAATAAAGGTAAAGAAGGGAGCTCCACGCTCTATCATACAGAGGGTTGTATATCCAGAGAGTTGTCTGTTAGCAGCTTCTCTTAGTCAACAATTATTTCAACACAGACCAAGACTGTTGTTGAGAGTGTTTTAACTTTTCACCTTCCTGTCTGGCGTGGTCAGCAGTTTATTTTTCACTGTAAAATGTTGCATACTTTATCACATTTCTTTAAGAACCACATTGAATGTATCCTTATCAAAAACAGTGAGTTTACCAGGCCTCTGTAGCCTAGTGTAAGACTTGACTGTCCAACTGACCTGTTGAAATCCAGCACTGGTCAGGCCCCCTGACCACTAAGCCAACATAAAGCTCCCCATTTCTATCCTAAAACATGAAGGTCCAAACCTCTGCTGAAAGTCTCAGCCCTCAACTGCATATGCATGACCACGGCCGGGACAATTATATGTCCAAGCAGTGCCCCACTGCCATTGTATAATCATGTGTCATTTCCTGTCTTTCATAAATACACACACATACGTACACACTGCAGCAGTCAACCAATCTTTGAGTTTGGTGTAAACATAAAGTGGGCAGTTAGACAGCAGCGGTGATGGCTGACAGCACAATGAACTATAAGACAGGAAGGTCACTAAACTGATCCTGGATGACATTTTCTCTCACCAGTTTGTATTTAATGTGTGTAACAGAACATAGCAGAGTTGACAGCGCTGTGGTGTGTGTGTGGCCTGTATATACCTGATTAGATTACAAGCTGTTTACAGCATGGGACACACACACAAACACACTTACTTAACCTTAATACTGGTTTCAAGTACATTTTTGTCATTTGCTGTGCTCTAATTACAATATTTCAATGTCTATGCATACATGTTCTATGTGTGTAGCAGGCAGGTGGCCATGACTACATTTCATTATGCAATTCTTTGTCATATAATGCAACAGTCCAGGAATTATCTGGTCCTCATGTGCTATAACTTTATACACTTTAATCCTCAATTACTAACAGAAGTACATGAACAATGCCACTAATATCACATATTACATGCAATATATTATGTTGTCAGTCATATTTGGGCTTGTCTGTAAAGTACACATTTATATGTATATTTACTATTTCAGATTAGTCCACCATGTCTCTGTCAGATCAAATGACTTGTCATGTTTAGCTTTACCAATATCATTAAATTTAGAGTTTAGATCCCACCAAGTTTTAACTCACAACAGGACAGTTAGGTGTTGTCGAGTTAAATACGTAGAGAAATATTCAGTAGTGCACTTATTTTTGCTTTGCATATACTTAGCACTGAAAAGCTGGTCAAATGCAAAGCTGAGAGAAAAGAGCAAAGTATCTGCACTGAAGCTAAACAGGAAGTGGATGAAGTGTATTCCAGGAAATGTGGCAGAGCATGCCAGAAATGTGCACGCCAATTAGTTTCTGACCAAGTGTTGCAATAATCAGTCAACCATTGCAATCCATGTGTATGACCATGGTGACGCAAAATGAAGACATTATTGTAAAAAGATTATTTACAATAAAGATCCTTGTAAATATAATGGCCTACAAGCAGAGGTGTTTTCAAGATTTAGACAATGTCAGCTTTATCTAGTTTATGCACACCACTGCAGTTTTAAGAACATGCACAGGAATGTGCTGCCTTTTACATTCAAGGGCGAAAAAAACAGGGGAAAAGAACAAAATGCACATCCTCATTATCAACAAAAATGTCCTTTACTTCCTCAACATGGGACATGTTAACCCCCTCGTGACAACCCCATCATGGAGGCCAAAACCATCGAAAACACAATAAAACGTCGCGTGAAATCCCTTCCATTAACTCAGCAGAGTATGAAGCTAGAGGACAGGACATATCCCTGCTCAACTAATCCATGATTTAAATGTTGTCCATACTCTTACATGCCACAGTTTGTGAATCTGTAAAATGAGAATAATGATTGGAAATGACTTTGATCTCCTGTTCACATGTATGAAATCAAAGGGTACAGCTTTCCCATGCATGTCACAAGACTGACACTTGCAGGCAAGCTTAATGTCGAAATGATAATAAACATACTTCTCTCTATTGACAGATTTCCACATGTTGCCACTATGCTGCACAACAAAGTATACTTCACTTCCCAACCATTGTGTTGGAAAGCATTGCTTTTCTTTTAGTTCTGATAACTTATTAAAGTTTGAATGTTTACTGTGGCAATGAAGAAAAAAGTAAAAGAAAAGGACATTTGAGTAGCTTAGTGGTCAAAAATAAATTCAAATTTTGTAAACTACACAAAGGAATAAACAAAATCTAATCCTCAAACAGAGTGTTCTTCTAATGCAAACCTCAGTACATCCATCCATCCATCTTCTAACCCGCTGTATCCTGCACTCAGGGTCACGGGGTGCTTGAGCCTATCCCAGCTGTCTTAGGGCGAAGGCGGGGTTACACCCTGGACTGGTCGCAGGGCCACATAGAAGACAAACAACCATTCACTCTCACAATCACACACTACGGACAATTTAGAGTTGCCAATTTACCTAATGCATGTCTTTGGATGCAGCCGGAGTACTCGGAGAGAACCCACGCAGACACAGGGAGAACATGCAAACTCCACACAGAGACCGGGAGTCGAACCCAGAACCCTCTTGCTGTGAGGCGACAGTGCTAACCACTGCACCACTGTGCCGCCAACCTCAGTACAAGATTTCAAAAACCAATGGAAGAATTTCATACCATTTAGAAGGCATATCTGAGATTTCTGAGTGATTCGTATTATAGGAGAGGCTCATAATGCATAATGCACTTTTGGTGTAATGGAAGATAAAATCTACAGGTCTAACAATGCAAAAATAAATTCCAAACTTTAATGTTTAAAGTGGAGTTAATGTCAGGCTTCAGCAGTTGGTGTAAAACACATCAAGTAGATATCTTACGAAGTTACATTCTTAAAAAGGACATTTTCTCTTTGTGTTTCCACAGTGTTTACCTGTTGAGCTGCAGAGGAGAGACATTAACAAAAAGGGAACATTTTGTACTAAAAGACTAACTAGGAGGATATGCAATGGAATTGTCTTAGAGTCATTTCAGCTTCACATAAACTTTTGAAAACATCTGTGTACAGAAGAAGGGCTGTAGATTTTGAACTCTGTCATTTACACTGACATGTGCTATGAGCACACACAGACACTTTTGTGCTCATCGTGTTCTCCATCACATTATTTTGTGGGATATCAAGAGACATGATGGTATCCCTCTAAATAATGGGGACCGACAAAATATTTGTGACTTAGTGAGAGGTAAGAAGGGGAACGTCAGAACAAGCATGGTCTGTCTGTAAGGCCTTTAAGCTATGTGACTGTCTACCTTCAGGTTGTCCCTCTAAAATTAAAAGTCCCACGTTTGGAGATTCTACCCAGTTACCTAGTCAATATTAGTGAGTGAATGTGAAGCACTGTGAGTGCACCACTGGCTGACTTGAGTTGCTGTGGTTGGCAAAGAAACACAGATTAAGTGAGCTACAACACTGATTTCAGTTAATGTAAGCAACTTGATAACAGACCAAAATGTATTTGGCTGGATTTGGACTTGTGTGTTCTATGCAAAACAAGCTGGTTTGAGTTCTAAGCTCATTTGTGAGAGGAGAACATCCACTCTGTAACACTGCTATACTGAACTCTGGTTGCCTGTAATTCCAAAAACTTCAACAGAGTGACAAGCTTTCTCTTTAGTGGATTGCGTCAGTTTCAGGAGCTGTTTTCTCATGGCAAACAGGTCCTAGGTGATGGGCCAGACTAAGAGCAGTTCAGAAGCCTTTCATGAAGTCAACAACAAGGACTGTTATGTCGCCTGGATTGGTGTCACCGGGGCCCCACCCTGGAGCCAGGCCTGGGGTTGGGGCTCGCAGGCGAGCACCTGGTGGTTAGGTCTTTGCCTATGGGACCTGGCCGGGCTCAGCCTGAAACATCGACATGGGCAATGACAGTGATACCTGGAGGGGTGTGATCGAGAGGATCTGAACCCGAGTGGTGTTCTGTTATTGGAATGTGCTAATCACAGTTTCTTCATAACGAACATGTTCCAGCATAAGGGTGTCCATAAGTGTACCAGGACACCCAAGGACGGAATTCGATGATTGACTTTGTTGTCATTTCATCTGATCACCGGCCATATGTCTTGCACACTCGGATGAAGAGAGGGGCTGAACTGTCAACCTTGTGGCAAAGCGCCAGGGGTGAGTACCTCAAGTCTCTGGATGTAGTAGGGCTGTCTTGGCTGACAAGCCTCTGCAGCACTGCATGGAGGTTGGGCACAGTACCTCTGGAGTGGCAAACCGGGGTGGTGGTCCCTCTTTTTAAAAAGGGGGACCAGAGAGTGTGTTCCAACTATCGGTGAATCACAATTCTCAGCCTCCCCAGGAAAGTCTACGCCAGGGTACTGGAGAGAAGAATTCGGCCCATAGTTGACCCTTGGATTCAGGAGGAACAATGTGGTTTTTGTCCCAGTCATGAAACACTGGATCAGCTCTATACCCTCCACAGGGTGCTTGAGGGTTTATGGGAGTTTGCCCAACCAGTCCACATGTGCTTTGTGGATCTGGAGAAGGCACTCAACCGTGTCCCTTGCGGTATTCTGTGAGGGGTGCTCCATGAGAATGGAGCCATTTGGGGGCAGAATGTGTGTAGTGGTGATCAGAGGATGGAGCCGCAGATCCACGCCGGACAGCCATTGTATTCCTCATTCTAATTCTAATGCATCTAGACCTGCAGTGACCGGTCAATCACCTGGGGTGGCACCTGATGTGGTTCAGGCTCCAGTGGCCTGGGCCACCCCTCTAGCTCCACCCCTGCTGCAGGATCATATATACTGGCACTGTGATTAAGTGGCCATGGGAAGTTAATACCTCTGAGCAGTATTATGATTCCTGAAGGGATTATGTTGAAAACAGCTGCATATTACTGGAATTTGATCATTCCAGTCAGCTGACCATGTCAGTTTTTGTAGAGAATGTCCTTTTTATTTTTAGTTGTTTGTCAGGTATGTTTAAACATGAGAGACCATGTTTAAGCCTGTGCTCATATTGTAAAACAGGAGCACACTTTAGCCCCGCCCAGTGGGTGGGGTTAACATTAGGCTCCGCCCCGCTGGGCAGACAGGTCCATGTTTTTCTTTCCAACAGGGTGTTGACTCAAAGTGCACTTTGTCAAACTGCACACAGACGCTGCGCAGCTCTTCTCCAGAGGAGATGCTGGAATTTGGGTTAAACAGCCAAACAGCCTGTCAAACACCTGCCGGCTTTTACAAAGTTGACCGGTGTCTGGTTTCTGTAGATTTAATAAGTGATATGTCGATGAACATTCACGTCAAAGTCAGTGAGGCCGGATCGTCCGGTCCTCCCGTCCTGCCGAGCAGCCTCCTGTCACATGAGAAACTTCCGCCAACTCCGCCAGCTCTGCACGTTTACTGACGTTACAGCTGCACACTTTGTAGCCCTGCAAACTTTTCAGTGTTTTGTAGAATCCACACCTCAGTTGGACATGATAGTCAATCAATCTCTACATCAAGAAAATGTAAAGAAAAGTCCTCCAGGATCCCCCGAGGAGTCATAGGAATCTCTTCATATGCGCTTTAAACGGACACATGGAATAATACAATCATCACACACACACACACACACACACACATATATAGGCTAATAGTCGTGAGGTGTGGTTGAGTAGCTTCTGTGGACAGTCATGGTTCATAAGCAGCAGGATTGTGCCCTTTTCCTCCTCCCGGTTAACGGACCGTGTTTCTGTCCCCATCCTGTGACAGCGCGCGCGCACACACACACACACACACACACACACACACTCCTGCACGTCTGTCTTACCTGGTCCCCGCTTTGTCCCCCATCTCCTCAGTCCTGTTCGGACACTTCAGATAAAGTCTGTCCGTGTGTCTGTCTGTCTGTCTGCTCCACTGTCCGCGGGTATTTGGGATCCTCCAGCCTGTTTCCGCAGCTCGGACACCAAGACCCCGCCTACATGAAGCAGACGGCACAGGAACACACACTGTTTTAAGAGGATCGCATCAAGTGCACACACACAGCCACGATCAACAGAGTAACTAAGTAACTGAGTAACGTACAGTCCATGTGTGTACTCACTGACTGAAGGAAACACTCAGATCCTTTACTTTAGGAAGAGTCATGTAACTTATTTCAAAATCTCATTTTCAAAGTACAGACATAGCCTATTGGTGACATGTCAGCAGAAACAGTGGTGGCTGTTCAGTAAAATGTCCACAAATGTCACTTTGCATTTTACTGCAGCAGCTGATTGAGTGTGAGTTAGTTGTAATGACTTTATATACATCAGTGTTTCTCAGCCTCACAGTGGTCACCACATGAATCTGATAATGAGATTATTATTGAAAGAGCAAAGAAAAAACAATGTTCTGGATCGGGATCACACACCAAAAAGGCTCAAAATCACTGATATAATCTTAAAAATGTATTTTACGAACTCAATATATGCAGTTTTTTCCTGTAGAATCTCTTCTGAGAAGTAACTACATCTTTATGAGTCATGTGCACAACATACAGTCCTGATGTGATGATATTCATTATTCTCAGGCTCTGTCCAATAATGCAAAATGTAAATAACAATTGTTGTTGTTAAGACTCTTTGCACGGCTGACACTAAGTGAACTAACAAATGAATTTGGTCAACCTGTTGCCTCTACATTACTTTGTTATTTTCATATTGTATTTACAGGAGTGAAGCATTCAGACAATGATAAAGCACTGTCAGTTCATTCATTTAAAGCAGCTATCATATCTGGATTTTTGATATTATGATATAAAATGACATTTACCAAGACAGGAACTCGTATTTATATTGTCAGCACTGGAGATTAGAAATATTACTAGTTGTATTACCAGTCCAGATATTAGTTATTAGTACCTTTAGAGAAAAAACAGCATTTACTGCTCCTGACCAATTACTTAAACAAGGGAAAATGAACGTTTGAAAATCATAAAATATCAGTCCTGCAAATGTTTAATGAGGAAGAGAATTACCCAACTCATTTAGTTAGTGTATTCTTGAGGCCCAACCAATTTGTTTATGTGAGAAATACTAATTGTGAATATTATTTGTTTGATTATGACAAAAAACACACTGTATCTTGAAGATCATCACACTGTCTTAATTGCAGTCTGAATTGTCTAAATCCATGTTTCTTTCTACACAAGCATACTGATGAATAGTTATACTAATGGGGGCTGATAATGCTTGGCGTCTCTTGTTCAGCCTCTTATTCTGTTCTCTGGCTCAGTATCCAGATGGTATTCACATCTAAAAACGAAATGACGAAATGACGAAGCCGAGAGCAGACTGTGACACTGAAATCTAAAGACTGCAGTAATATGTCAGACCTGTGCACTCCTGACCTCCTCTGGCTGAAATGAGTCTAACATTGTGTCCCAGACAAATGCAATGTTGTGCATCATTGTTCAATCATCTGTCATTACATGAATATCTACACTAAAACAGTTAGACAGAAGTACTGTTAGTACTTGCTTTGTAGAATTTAAAATCTTTTTTAATCATAACTGTGACCCCACAGTAACAACAGTAAGGGGATTTAAGAGGATCTAACCCTCACTAACCTTTGAAACATAACAAACAAACAACAACAACAACCTAATAATGCTCTATAAATAGGTGAATTACTTTCAAGTGCCCATCAGTCTGTAAACTGAGGTGTAAATAAATAGCAGTCATTCCCAAGGGCTGTTCACATCATTATTGTATTAACAAAACATCGCTGTACTAAATCCACATAAAAACAGGGAGATGAGAATAACTGTACTGACTAATCAGCTCTGTCAGTACACATTAAACTGTGTGAGGACACTTCACACTTCACATTTAAAAAAAATATATATTTATTTTGTTTAGATTGTGTGATGAACTTACGAAAGTATAGAAGGAAATGAAAGAGATGGAGGACTCATTACTGCTTAGTAACACTAACAGAAATAAAGGTTTCAAGAGGGTGTAACCCCTCATAACATTGACCCTTTGAAAATGTTCCATCCTGCTGTTCACACTGAAATGTAATGATTTAAGACATAAGACACACAGGACACTCATTCAACCAAAAGTCTAACATTGGCCTATAACATATTGTGGATCATTTAAATAAATATATGAATTCACAGATAAATAATAATAAAAAAAGATAAATAATGAATACAACATAAACAACATTTCCCTTACATTTTTTAATTCACTTATTAAGGTTTGGATTGAAAAGAAGTGTTGATAGACTTATTATTACTAATCAAAATCATAAAATACATACTACACTTATCAGTACTTTGCATATACATAAGTATTTTTGATTTTCAAAGGAAAAATGAGAAATCAACACTCATATCCTAAATGTATCAACACTTATCTATATCCTAAACATATCAATAGTTAAATACATCCAAACGTATTGCCTGTACACTGGTTTTATTTGTTTTTAGAGAATAAGTTAGAAAACAGTTTAAAGCCTCAGCAGTTACCTACTACCTAAACTAATCAACTAATCACTACTTATCAGCACTGATTTCTAAACTAAAATGATGATTTATATTCAACCAAAACTGTCTTCTACATCCTTATTTCTTACGTTCATTGATTACTCGCCGGTTGATAACATGCCAGAGCATCATTTTGTTTTTTCCATCTAACAATTCAAAATTCAAAAATAGTCAGCTGGAAATAGTCAATGATTGGACATTTTAAAAAGAAAATTACCTCAATAATTAAAATGTTGCGTTCACTTGTTGTTTAGTGTTCTGTGGGTCTATCCAAAGAACAGATAAGCGAACCTTTGTTGTATTCCAGTGGAGTTATTGCAGGGTTTAAACATTTCAAAAGTGACTTAAAGTGCACGCTTTAAACAGATCACTAAGTCCTTTAAAGCCTTTAAAACAGACAATAAACCGCACAATCACTAATTAATGGCTTGAAACTTCCAAATACTTGTAAAAATAGACAATGGCAGCCAGAAACCTATTAAAACTCCACATGAACCATCTGTTCATTGCAGAAACTGAGACACTCAAACTCCCAGCTCACTGAGCACTTCCTCTTTCACTGACTGGAAGTGCTCTTATTTTGAAAGTCAGAGCTAGCCTATGTTCCATGCTTGTGGTTCCAGGTCTCTGCTTGTTTTAATGCAGTGCACAACAGATTGACACATCTACTTTTTTGAATAGTAGATATCCAAAGTGTTTGAAATGATGTTTACCTAGTTTAGATTGTTCAGTGAATCCAGAGGTTCCAAGAGCTTGGTGATGCTTCATTATAAAGATTGTGAGTTTTCATGGAATGCTGTTGCCATGGTGGCACATTATTTTGAGAGGGTTAGGGATGCCCAGAAACCCAGCACCCACAGGTGAGGTGGTGAAAATGTGGATCTGTCTGGGTGCGACAAAGTGGCCCAATGAAGAGAATTAAGCAGATCGGCCTCAGACTGGGTCAGACTTGAACAGTTAATCCCTCCCTAATCTCGATGTTTTCACACCACATAGCTAACACTTCTCCAAATGTCACAGATTAGATCAATCTCCCACCCACTGAAAAGCTCTTTGATTTTCCAACCTCCTCCTATGTCACCGTTACAGAGGCACTGAGGGCCTGCAGCTTTAAGTCTCTGTCTTCCTTCTTTCTTTGCAAGACAGGACCGAAGCAGTATCTTTAGTTGTTTCTGTTAAATACACTTTATTATTATTATTTTACGAGTGGCCATGAGGAGCTAGCGCGGGGGCTTTATGTTGAAAGGCGTGGCCGGAAGTGGCTCCGTGTGGGCGTGTCAGAGTGCCGGGGTGAACGCCTTGACTGCGGCTTTTTTCTCCGAGGCGCTGTGAAGGCTGCTGACGGACAGACGGACGGACTGACGGCCCCGGGGACAGTGCGGACAGTGTGACAGTGTGACAGCGGACGGTGGACTCATGGCTCTGCGCTCTCTCGTGTCGCTGTGCGCGCTGCTGGCGCTCGCGCTGCCGCGACAAGGTGAGGCTTTGTCCCGCGCGCCCCCTCACATGGCCGCCTTTGTGGCACGCGCGCTGCCGCAGGCCGAGTAACGGTGCGCCGCACATCATCAACCAGACACCGAAAATGGCGATAGACGGTGATTGAGTGACACACGGTGATGAGCTTTTGACTTTTGTTCTCAACGCGTTTCTGTTACTGATGCTGTAAAACATTTCTTCATGTTTAATCATGATGAACGCACGTATGTGAGCGTTTACCGGTGCAGAGCAGGGTGAGGTGGCACCACACACACCGACCTGTGTCTGTCTGGATGTCGGCATGCACGTGTCCCACTGAAAATGATGTCACTCTCCCTGGTGAGGAGCGTGCAGACTCATTTAAATTCAGTGTTAGTGTGGCACCTGTCTGCATGCCCCCTCACGTCAGCACCACCCAGACATGCTCTTTATATCAAGATTCTAAATGACTGTTTCTCGTCCTGTACAGGAGCAGGCGCATGAAAAGCTGCAGTCATAACGGGAAGAAATGATTCACCCAAGCAGTGGCTGGCTTGTAAATGCAATTCTGTGATGCAGATTGTGCAAATTGTGTCGATTCATTTTTGTAGGCTGGGTTTAGGCAGAAAAAAGCAGGGTAAAGATTTATTCTAAGGTACACTGGTGCACCTCCAGTAACATCCACAGGAAGGTTTCTGTGCTGCAGATCACTCTCGCGTGTCAGAGCTTCCCATCAATAGGATCAAACCTCCCAGCAGCTATTTAAGGGTAAAAAACCCCCACTGATGATGATTTACTTTGAATGAAGTGAATGAGTGCATTCCTTCATGAAGACATGAGCATGTGGTTCATCGTGGCTCTGTTGGATGTTTGTCCTTGGCACTGGGCAGTGGGTGGGTGTGGCAGATCAGAGGATGAATGAGATCCGGCTCTAAGACCGGTATGTGTAGCATTTATGTAGTGAGGCGGAAAGTAAGATCGCGGCCTGGATTGTCTTTGGATTCCAGGATTTGGATTCGGATGTCTTCTCATTGAGTGGCAGTAATCGTTAGATGTTGATGTCTTCTTCCATGGATGGCAGCGCCGTCCTGGTGATGTGCTGAGCAGCTTTCATCACCCTCTGTAGAGTCTTACGGTTGAGGGCAGTGCAGCTGCTGTACCAGGAGGTGATGCAGCCAGTCAGGATCCTCTCTGTGGGTCACTTTATGTTGAACCTCCTCAGCCTGAAGAGGAAGAAAATCCATTGTCTGGCTCTTTTTATAACGGTGTGGAATCGGAAGTTGCTGAGGCCACCACCATAGTTCCGTTGATGGAAAGGGGGGCATGTCTGTCTGTCACTTCCTGTATAGTCCACAATCAGCTCCTTTGTTTCTTTGGGTGGTGTTTGGTCCCTCTGACATTCTGACACTTTGGCGATGCCACAAATGCGAAAAATTTATGCCAGAATTGGCTTCATGTATTCCTACAAAATTCAGTTTGCATGCTTTAGGATCATGACTCAGTCAGTGCATACAATGGATTTGAAGTGGACATGGCATTTTACATGTACACATTCTTCCTATTTCTATATTACCCACAGTGCATCTTGACCACCAGCAGCTGGTGAGATATTGTGGTGGGTTCTGTTAATAGCAGCTAAAGTAGTCTGGATCCTCCAGCATAAATCAGAGATGAGGAACTACAGAAGTCCAGTAAATGCAGAAGCTCCCTCTGAAGACTTAAAAGATCTTCACTTTTGAAGTTGTACTCTCCAACACCTGAAAACACACAACGAGACGTAAAAGAGTTTCCATTTGAGCATCGTTAAGTTCCATTACAGCCGATGGTTAGAATCCTGCTTGTACTGCCATCTAATGGTTCTATCATGTTCTGCCCACATCCTGTGCAGCACAGCACTTTACAGAATCCTGTAGACTCTTTATGGTTTGACGCAGTTATAAGTACAGACCACACCCAGCTGAGTGGACCGATCACCCCAACAGGGCTTCAACATGTCAGCCCACAGATCTCTGCTCACCACTGTGTCACCTTCACACTGACTTTAGGTATTTGCTCTTAAATTCCTGAGCCATTTCCTGCAGTGGCAGCTGGGAGTCCGTTCAGGTTCTCCCTAACTTACCCAAAGTGTGTATGTCTCTAACGTGAACTACTGAGAGTTAGTTTAATCTGTTTAAAAGAGATTCAAGACACAGGTGATAGAGCAAAGTGGAGGAACAAATAATTATAACTACCTCATGAATCAGAGTTAGTTTAAAATTTTAGGTTGCTGAACTGTAGTTGACCACGGCGCATATAAGACAGACAAATATGATAGCATTGTAAAACATTAAACCTGTAGTTCAAAACAGGCACTTTTACGTAAACATTTTTACTAGTTTTTGTGATAATACTTCTGTACTTTTACACATATTAACTACATGTAACTATGATTTTGTGTTGATTTTGGTGACTCCTGTGGACAGACACAGGACCACAGCTTCATGCCTTGACACATGAAAGAAAGATTCAACTTATCTATATACTGTTATTCTTTTTTAGACACAACTGTGAGTCAGTATAATATTTCATAGCAAATATTTCAGTTAATTTCATACTCACTTACAATGCAGATTATATTTTTTGTCATTCATGAAATTTAAGGTTAGAAAGGTAGCAGTGTAGTTAAAAGAATCTGGATGTTACAGTGTTGTTCTTCACTGCAGCTGCATGCTGAAATGTGGATATTATGGTGCACACTCGCATCTGTTTGTGAGTGGCAGTCATTGATGTTAGCTACCATTTGTTTGCCTCTGCTTTTGTGTCCGTTCTGGTAAATTCATCTCTGCTCTGCTGTCCAGACAACAGACCGGGGGGGATTAGTGCACTGTGAGCCCAGTGTCCAATCAGGGCTTTGTATCTGTGTGACACAGTTTCATCAGCAGGGCCATGAAAACTTATCACTACAGTGGACATCCCTCCACAATATAAAGAAAGTTTAGATCAAAGAAATGAGTTTCAGCATGCGTTAAACTCTTTTTTTTGGGTTTATGTGTCTGATCCAATGTAACCTCTCTGCTCCCTCTGTCTGTCTCCTCTTCCTCCCCTCTGTCCTCCCTGACCTGTAGTTATTTCTCAGGATTTGGACCTGGCCGATGCCCTGGATGAAGGTGACAATAAAACGCGTAAGTGCAAAGAACACAACTCACCATGTTGAGGTTCTGTGTTTCAGACATCAGACTGGTGATGTGTTGAAAATGAAACAAAACGTTTCAGGTCAGAGCTGATGAGACTGGTGACTTTTTTTCAAAGCCATGGGAGATGGATACAAGAGCACTAGCTAGATGGATGAAACACAACAAGCTCTCAATTGGCAGCTATTAGCATGTAGGTAGATCTTTATGTAGACACAACATAAAAGAAAAATAACAAAAGCAGAGGCATTGTCTCATCATCAATGTTTCTTTATCATCATACGATAATATATAGAACCCAGTGAAAACCAGCAGCTTCTGGGAAGGTAAATAATGAAGATCCTAAAATCTGTGTAGGTATTTCATGTCTCTGCAGGACTTCTTCACAACTGTAAACTTTAGCGTACTTTAAATGATGGTGTACTGTACACTATCTAATATACAGTATATACTCTATAAACATACTTATGAATGACACTAAATAAAGTCATTTCTTTAAATGTTAGTTTAACTATAATTGAAAATTCATCTTTTACTGTCCCAGCAGCAGCTCCTACACTAAAGCCAGCCGTACCAACCCGAGGAGCAGGAGGAGCAGGAGGAGCAGGAGGAGGTAAGAACCACACAGCACTCACTTTCTTTAGACCCGTGGTTGGAAAAAACGAAGTTTTGCAAAACAACTGCAAGCACAAATGCAACCATAACACAGATGCTTCCACTGCGAGCTCCCTGCTCAAAGTGAACGAGTGAGAGATGTTGCAGCGGTCACTGTGACGTTCATTGCTCCAACTGGCGGTGGGATATCTGAAGCTGGTTTGTGACCCAAATTTTAGCTCGAACTCAAAATAGCAAAAAAACAACTGAGAAACGGCTCATATCTTGAAAAACTAAGTCACCTCAAATAAGAATATTTCCTTTTACATCAAACATGTCTTTAAAACTTTCAGTTAATGTGTGAGGGAGGCTTTGGGGTAAGAAATAACATCAGTTTATCTTATCAGTTTCTAAATGGACTGAACAAACTATCAAACAAAAGTCAACATGAGACTGTATCAGACAGCTAGTGTTGTAATATAAGCTGTCTTTAAAGCATCTTTTCAGCATTGTGCTGGTTTTCAACCAGTATGGAGACAGTCGGTGTCTGTTTAAAATAAGCTAAAGGTGCAGTGTGTAAGATTGGGGGCTCAGATCAGCTCAATCTGAATAATCTTGTATTTTCATTAGTCTAGAATTAGCCCCTCATGCTGAGCAGGTCCTCCATGTTGCACTGTCATGTTGTCCAGAGTGGACAAACTGGCTCTAGAGAGGACTTTTGCTTTTTTTTTTTTTGGCAGCTTAAATGGTGGATAAATATAGGTCAATGATCTTTCTAACTTCACATCATCTAATTGTGATTGTTTTGAATGTTCGTTAACATTCAAAAATAGGTTTAATTGCAAGGTCTCCTCTTAACAGTTCACTTTTAAAAATGTGGATAACATAGGCAGCACTCCATCCTGCATAAAAGACATTTAAACCAGGCTGAGTAAGACTGGGAGAATCACTTAGGGTCCAAACCACATGGATAATATCTTTTTTTCCAGCTGCAGTTGAGAAGAAGGTCCTGAATGCTCCAGGCCAGCACTGAGAAACTCAGGCAGAGCTTCTGTCCCAGGCCATTTGAATCCTGTAGCGGACACTGCCTAAAGATTGCTCGAAAACTATTTTTAGTTAATTATTATTTAGCATTACTACAGTTAACATTGCTTTTCTGTTCTTTATTCTTATTAAAAAGTCACACATTTCACTTATAGCCAGTGTGATCATATGTGACAAACCTGAAACTTGATTAACAGAGTTCAGCAGGTGGACCCTCTTTCCAACAGAAACATGTTTAAATGCACAGAAGGGCACAAAGTCGTCACATTGTTATATAACATAGCTAATGTAATAAGTGAACTCACTTTGCTTTCCGTCGTTTGCTGCAACTTTTGTATTTTCAACTATGGCTTCATAACTGAAGTTACTGTCAGATCTACAATATATGTTAATGTTAATGTACTTAAAGTCAGTGCTGTCAATCCTCTCTGCAGAGTTTGATCTGAGTCATTTCTTTGATGACATCACCACCACTACAACCAAAGTCCCTCCCAAGGTTGTGCCTAAAGTCCCCGCAGGAACCAAGGCCCCAGTTAAGCCTAAACCCAAGCCAGGTGAGAGAATGAGCCTTCCTTTGTGTTATCAGCCATCTTTCCTCACTCACAGGCTACCGGCAGCTATGGGCATCTTTTCAGTTGGAATATAATCTCGCATGCTGCCCCATGAGAACATGTCATGAATCAATAAACACACCTTAAAGAAATACAGAATATCTGTATTTTCAACATGGAAGAGCATAAAATTTCAGCTCACTGTGTTGCAAAAGCTTATCAACATCGAGATTCTCCTGATGTCACTGACGGTGAATTAGAAGTGGAGAATTAAAACTATCATAGCTGTCTGATAGGCACCAAGAGCTGCAGTGTGTAAGTAAAACCGACCAATCAAAAAGGGGCTGTGCAGACGTGTCTTGTTTGTATAATGACTGTACTCAACTCTCTAATCCATCCCAGTCTGTTCCCCTTTGTCATGTTTGTTGTGAGGTGTTAAGATACCATCAGGGAAACTACATCAGGTGAAAGATGAAAATGATCGTAGCATTATTAATAAAGTAACAGATGAACAGTTTGTACCATATATTAGTTGAACTTTATCCACTTTTAGTAAAAGAGTGTTGTAGGTCTTAGTTTTTGTCCATAGTTAACAGCTTTTCTCCCATTTTGGTTGAATGCTACACTTGGTGAAACAGCATGCTGAGATGATGTTTGATTCATTCATTCAGTTAGTGTTGGCTCTTCAAACTTTTAGTTATACTTATCTTCAGCGGTGCAACAGGCTGCAGTGCTTTACTCATGTTACTGTGTACTGTGTAAAATCTTTGGTATGTGTGGGCAGTCCAATAAAATGGGACAAATCTAAAGACTAATCAAAACTTTTCACAGAAGACAAGTTGACAAGTCAGTTTCATTTGTGTTTGATTTTTTTTCAGTTTTTTCATCAATTACCCTCTCAGTTTTCTTTGTATTCTTGCTTGTGCCTTTATTTTGCAGTAACATTTAATGACCTTTTGACCTCTACAGCTGGTGATGGCTTTGACCTGGCTGATGCCTTGGACCCCAACAATGACATTGGTGTCAAGGATAAGAACAAGGGACAGGGAGGTGGGTGGGAGTGTCTCCCATAGGATTTGTAGTGTTTGTAGCTTTTAGCTCGGTAACACTTTAAAATCATCATTATTTATTGGATCATACATCATGAAGATTTAATGTAGAATATGAACATTTCAGAACACAGCACTGTATGCAGACACCCCCACCAAAAGCGTTGTGCTCTAATCCCCTACAAGTTCTACTCACAGGCTTTAACAGATGGTAAATCCTTATCTATAATTTATCAGGGACGTACAGCACACCTGGGTTTAGGTACCAGATTAGTTTAAAGCTTATGAGACAGCTGTGTGGGGATAGAGCAGAAAAATAACTTATTTATGCAGTGGTTGATGGAAAGAGTGTCAGAAAGAAGTAAGAGGTACTACAGAAGAACTCAGTAACCCTCATTGTTTTCTGTGTTGCTCACGACCCCCCCCCCCCTCTGCTGCTTCGGTGCTGTCCTTCATTTGAAATGTTGTTTTTACATTTAAAGTCTTTCTTTAACTGCTGAAGGTCAAAATATACTTTCAAGGTTTTATTAGTTGGAGTCTATCCCCATATGATTTAAAACATTTATAACTAAGTTATTTCCCCCTCAGTATTTTATATTTTTCTATTTTCTCATCAAATGTTCCTTTTTGTTTTGATATCTACAGTCATCTGACTCTGTGAATGAAATGTATCATTATTATATTGCGAATAAAATGTACTATGTACATTCATGTATACTGCGTATTGGAGCCAGAACCAATATAGTTGATTATATGTAATAATAAAATGGAAATGGCACATGTTAATACATGCAGGTATACATGTGAAGCTGAAGTTACAGACATCCAATGAATGACAATTGAAGCTCTATATAGACTCAAAGTGTCCTTTAGGTTAGAGTTTAGGTTAGACTTTGTGACAGTGATTATTTCAAACTCCTCTTTCAGGTGGCTTTTCTGACAGTGATCTGGTCGACGTTAGTAAGGATGACACCTACAAACCTGACAAAGGCAAAGGTAAGGTCTGCTGCTTTGTAGAAATTCATCGTATCTCTCTGTAGCTGCACAGTATTGAACCCTGTCATTATAGAAGAGCCCACCACCACATGTGATGGTTCACTATAAGAACCTGGCTGTGTTTTAACAGGTGGACATCCAAGTGGTGACAGAGATCAGATTAACCAGTACGATGACAACAATGGTGGGTTTGGTTATTCACTGTCTGTAGTGTTTGTTCAGAAATACATGCCTCTGCTTGGCCGCCTGGCCTTACTGTGTGTGTGTGTGTGTGTGTGTGTGTGCGCGCGTGTGCGTGTGTGTGCGCGTGTGCGTGTGTGTGTGTGCGTGTGTTTCCAGAGACCACAGCAGAGGTGGGCACCATTGCAGGCATTGCTAGTGCAGTTGCCATGGCGCTAGTGGGTGCAATCAGCAGCTACATCTCCTACCAGAAGAAGAAGCTGTGCTTCGGTATACAACGTAAGACCTTTATATTATATTACAAGAAACTATACAGTTTATTTATTTATTTAATTTATTTATTTTTATTTTATTTATTACGGTGGCCTGGTCGCATGATCCAATCATCACATCACAAAGTGTGGGCTTAAAGTCTGTCCTAAGAAACATGTAGCTGTTTTCAGACTACTAAAAATGAGGAATCAGGTTGTCTCATTTAAATGTGTAAAGTGAAAGCGTGTTACTCACAGTGATGAGCTCTCAGAGAGTGATCAGTAACACTGCAGTTCCTCTCAGCTCTACAGGACTTGGTGCCGTCCTTCAGCTCACTATTTGTTACGGTCTCACAAGCTTTAATGGTACGGCCTGATTTAGTAAATCGCTTCTTTAAAGCTATCTAGCTGTTTCCAACACCTTAGAAAGCACTAGACTTCCACGCACACGTCTATGTAGTAGTAGTAGTAAAAGCACCGTTAGACGCGGTAGATGCAGCTGGATTAAATAACAGTCGTAGCAGTAAAGGCAGTGGCAGGTACCCGTGTTCATCCATCACTCTTTAAACGTTCTGTTCTGACAGAGAGCCTGAACACTGACATGGTGAAAGCAGAGAACCCCGAGGCCGTGGTGGCTACAGAACCACAAGGTAAACACATCCTCTCTTCTTCCTCGCCTCCAGCTTCATCTCTGAAGCCCGTGGGAGTTTGAAGTTTTGATAAATTCCTCAATACGCACCATGTACAATACCTACCTTGCTGTCGTTGCTGTCGTTTAAATTCTGTTAAGCACACGTCACAAAATCCGCTCAGTTCATCACACGAGCGAACAGCTAAATCTTCAAGGGAACGAGCTTATTTCTGATGATGTTTGACTGAGATTACAGGAAACACTGGTACTCATTTCTTCTGTTTATATTGGAAACAGTAAGTTTATCCATTGAGGGATTGCTTGCAGGAAATGTTTATGTTCCGTGCAACCCAGTGTGTGAGAGATCAACAGGAGGAGAAGAAAGCATATTACAGACACGTTTCTTAATGTGCATTATCCTGATGAATAAATGAATGAAATGAGAAGGTTACATTCACTCAGTTACTACCTGCAATCACAGTCTGAACTTACAAGAGCTGATAAAATGACCTATATAAATCATCTTTTTTTTTTTTTCCCAGCTGTCCAGCAGACTCTACTCGAACAATCCAATGCCGAACCTCCCACTGAAGAGAACGCAGTGTAACACACACTCACACACACACACACACTTACACATGCTCTTTCCCAAACACCCTCCCAACTTGCCTCCCTGGACACACGCACACACACACACACACACACACACACACACACACACACACACACACACACACACACACACTGCTCTGCTACAGAATAGACTGTCTATTGTGTAGCATGTCCGTGTTGATCCTGGAGCTCAGTGCTGCAGAAATAGGGATTTGTATTCCTACACCGAATGTGAACACATTTTTTTTTTATTCTCTGCTTTCCAAATGGCCGACTGTGTATCAAACCTTGCCAAACGTGTGTGTATATAGTAATTTATTGTTTACAATTAGAAGACCACTGATAATGTTTGTTTACGGTAATGTAGCCTTCAGTATGTATTCTGTGTTTTCTCTGCGGTCACCTGGAGCTTCAGCTGTAGCATTTTGCAGAGCTCCAGAGACACAGTGAAGGTGGAATACTGGGGAAAAAAAAACATAGATGTTACTCTTATTATGTGTTGGAGAAAGAAACTCCTCTTGACATCTGTGGGTGCGCGTCAAGCTGCTTCGAGTTCACGGGGAGTCGGCCACTGCTCAGTGAACTGGATTGATTGGCAGCGTGAATCCAAAGCAGACCTGATGATGGCAAAGATGCTCACAGCATTTGGGTTCAGATTTCCAGGTATCTGAACTTTAAGTGAACCAAGGAACGCTGTGAGACACAGCCAGTGTTTTCTCTCTCTCTTTTTTTTTTTAAGATGAATGAAGATGTGAATTTTGATCAGCAATATATGCTGATTTTGAATGGAACGCAGCAGCTCTGAGTTTCTCCATTTGGACACTGATTGTTTGCATGTACAATGAGTGAAGTGAAATCTGAACTGGAACGACAGTCCATCTGTCTTTGAAGGACAATATTACCCAGATTTCTATTCAAAGCCTCGTAGCAATTAATTATGTTATCACTTGATAGATGTGACAAAAATGTGTAAATGGTCAGATCATTTTATCACAGCGGCCAGTTAATTTTACTTTGTAAAGGAAGTAATGTTTTAAATAGAAGTCACATCTTTAAGTAACGATGTTTGAATTTCTCTTATTCCTACAAAATGTGGCGTTTTATATCTATTACTTTCTTTTTACTATATTACTGTTACAATAATCACATAATCAGCTATTCCTATATTAATCCTCTTTGTTGATAATGAATGAACAATTAGGGGTCAATGGAGTTTCCCAATAAATTAATAATTTCTGCTAATGGGCTCCACTATTAGTCCATACATACTCACAGGACTAGAGAGTAGTTAGTGGCACTAAATAATGTTTAGATCATGTGACAGATACATCATTAGCTGCTACACGCTTCACGACCCGCACCCTCGTCATGTCGTCTATCTTAACATACAAAGTTGCCTTATTCAGATTTGGATCTTTTTGCAGAGGGGAAAAAATAAGGCGTCTAAAACATTTGTCTACTTACAACCTGTGACTTTTTTATAGTGTAAATAGACTAAAAGATAGATTGTTTGTTCGAGTAGCCTTTAATGACAATGCCTGATGAAGGAATCCTGGAGAAGCAGTGAAAGAATTGTAATGAGAACATTTGTCAGTCAAGCTTCTTTGTAAAAGAATGAGTGGTTGATGAGGACAAGCTAAAATGTTGAGTTCAAAGGACACGTGATGCTCTGAATTCAGGAACTTCAACATAGTGCCAATATGGGATGTCAAAAAAGACTCACCACGCCTGATGCAGCATAAAAATGATGACTGCTAAACCTGTTACACTGCAGTTAGAGCAAAAAATGGTTTAAAAAGGGATCTTCTTCAGTGGTAAGCTGTTTGAAAAAGAAGCCCCAAAGTGATATTCTGTTAAGTGCAGGCTGTGACGAGGTTCATGGACACAGAAAATGTGTGAAACGTGACTTTTGCTACATACAAGCTGTGTTTTACTTTGTCAGCACCGAGGTGCCAGTTTGTCCAAAAGAAGTCTGAACTAACATCCGTTTTGACTTCACATATATAATAAAAGTTGAGCTTTAGCAGAGCGGATGGCCAAAGCATTTTGAGAACCTAAATTGCTGAAGAGAACAGAGAGACAACAACTTGAAGGTGTCCTTTGAAGTTTTCTTGTTAAGAAACAGTAACATCTAGATTTTCTTACTAAAATATAATATATCCTTACTTAAGACTTTTCACACGTTAAACGTTAAAACATTTGCTCCTAAAATATTTTACTTAATATAGCTACAATCCTCGACAGCCATCAGTGCAACAGAACCTGCATGCATGACATCCTCAGAACAGACCTCTGAAAGCAGAGCTCATCATTACTGTAGTCAGAAACTTCACAGGGCAGCCGTAGCCTGGTTACTCTCTTACTGTGATATACTGTATTTTAGGATTCAGTGATAAATTGTTGAATTAAAGATTTGCACCTAGTGATTTAAAAACCTTTCTGAAATATTTTTGGTTAAAGGTGTGCTTGATTTCCACATCCGGCTCTGACTCCTTATGCTTCAAACGGACCAGCTCGTGTGAGGTGTGAAAGAGTGTTCGTTCCTGTTCTTTTACGGTGACGCTGACGGCTGCTGTTCAAGTATCTTTTGGCTTTTGCGTCCACGTGGACGAGCGCTGCAGCCGCTTCAGCGAGGTTTACACGGCCACCACCTGTGATCCTGCAGGGCCCTTTCTCGAAGCGTACAAAGGCCCGTGAAATGTTTTACACTTGTGTTGCTCGGCTCTTTGTAGACTCGAAATCGGCCGCCAATAGAACAAGACTTACAAGAGTGGAGCATTTGGAGGAGTTTTTGAAAGATGAGGAGAGGAGTGTCAGTTGGTGGTCACTGCCACAAAGACGATACAGGTTAAAAAGCATTTTGGAAAAGTAGAACTAGAAGTGCTTTAGTTGTGTAGACGGAGTTAGCAGCAGTAGTTGCCTTTAGGATCTTGAATAGTGTCATAATGAGTGCTTTTGGAAAGTTGTGATGCTTGTACATATTACTGTCCCCAGTTATGTGTTGGTATTAGCAGCAGAATTATGCTCCATGTTATTATAACTATACTCTAGTGTGTGTGTGTGTGTGTGTTTACACTCTTCGCCTGCTCTTTTTACACTTTGTACGCAACTTGACCTTTTCCTAATAACTTAGCTTAGCTTTTTGTAGATTGTTACTGCGTTGTGGTGAGTGAGCTTATTCTGTACTGCCAGTGTGTCTTTTTTGTTTTCCCTGAAGACTCCTGGAGTCTTGTATCAATGAGAAAGCTTTTATTTTGGAGACCTGGGCTGCATCTGAATCATTCTCCCGTTTAGTTCTGTTGTGTTATAGCACTGCTCAAAATCTTTAGTGAGATTTAATGAGTCTTACGTAGTGAACCCAAATCATTCCTCAGTAAAACGTACACTGAACGTAACACTGAATAATGCCTCGTTCAAGTCATGTGTGATGGAAAGTTGAGAAAGACACAGATCTACAACCTGTGAATGTTCCGTTTTCAGATCACACATCACACAGCTCTATGATTACAGGTGGTTGTGTGTGTTAAAAAGCACTCGAATGGCTGATGTGAGGCATCTTTGCTGGTTTGCTTTTTTGCAACAAGCTGGATAATTCTGATCTTTCACACTCACTTCCAATCATTGATGATGTCTTTACTCCCTCTCATATGTACTTCTGTAGATCTCCACAGTTCATCTCAGCTCGTGGACTCACACATGCTTCGTGAACTGCTCCTGGTTCCTCGGCCATGATTGGCATCAGAGTCAGTTTGTTCTTCATCCGCCGTGTCTAAAGACACGCTGCCAGCTTTTCAAACAACACGCATACACACATGACATGGACGTGGCATAAGTATCCATCATGCATCGTTAATCCCCCGAGTCGTGTCTGATAGGATAGTCTGTATATACACAGAGGAGGATGTGTGAAGGATTTTGGCCTGAAAGAGTTTAAACTCTTGTTGTATCGTGTCATTGCAGATACTGAGGGAGTATGTGTTGTATGAGTGTTGGCCTATAAAACAAGTGTGTTACATATGCAGCCGGGTGGACTTGAATTCTACACCCTGGTCTCCTTCACGTTGCCTTGAAAATGTATTCACTTCTACCCACAGTCCTTTTGTGTTTCTTCTTCTTTAGTAGTCCTTAAACACTCCAGCTGCTGGTCAGTCTTATGGGTCTTAATGCAACACTGTGCTTAGAGGCCGGTTGCACAAAGAAGACTCCCTTGGTGAGAAATGACTGACTGATTAATGATTGACTCACTGAGTCAGTGGACAGTCTGACAGGTCTTTGTGCACCCAGACCCTGAGGGATCAGTCGTTAATGCTGAAATGTCCTCATCCGATACAAGACTGATGAACATGATGGCAGCCACGACTAACCACGGAAGAGAACATTTAGAGGAACTAAAGTCAAAAGAATCCTTTTTGAGGGGCTTTTCAGATTTCTTCAACAGTCTAACATGGTTTTGAGCTGTTTTTTTTTTCGGTGTTCAGGGACTGTGAGCTGTTGAACTGATCCACTCGCCTTGTAAGAGCCTGCATGGATAACCTCTCTGCCCTGTCAGCTGTAATTCTAATGGTGCTTCTCTCTTTGCCTTATACCCTGCACAGTCCAACAGGGACACACCACAGTACTCATCCAACACGCCCATATCTGCACCTGAGCACGAGCAGCACCCGCCGCCTGCAGCTCCTTTGAGCGGTAACAAAAGGAGAGGGTGGTTACGATGTGGGTGCATTGTCAAGCTCAGGGTGCCAGCAGCAGAACTTCACACAAAGCAAACACAAAAATCACAAATCTTTCTGTTTATTGAATGTATCGAATACCTAGCAAAAACCTTTGGCTTGTAGCAAAAATACAAATTGACCAAAGATGTTGCATTGATTGAGATTGACTTATCTGCCTGTGAGGCAGGCTTTGAATTGATCATGAGGGAAAATGATTGAATCTTGGCTTGAATCTGAGTGTTGCACAAATCTTCTCACTGTCTCAAAGGCAACATTTGAATGAATTTGATAGTTAGATGGAGACTAAATGGATTAGAATGATGAGTAGAGTGTGTGAGTTTTTTTATGTCTATGAAAAGACAGTTGCACCTGACCTGTAAAATGCTCACTTGCATACACAATGTGTGAATGACTCCTTTATTACTGGCACTGAGGATTTTTTGTGCTGTTTGAAATTCAGTGTGGACGATGAACATGTGCCATACTGCTGTGTGGAGCTGGTCACCAGACTGTAGAGCGAATACAGAGTAGACACTATGATTAACATCAGTGCAGTCCTCTCTCTGCGGTACACTGTAGTGCCTGTCACCTCGTCATGCAAAACCAGCCAAAATCTTGCACCCTTGCTTTTTGAATCGCAAACAGATTCTGGTGAAAACACAATATCCACGTCTTGTTCCCAGTTTGACAATTAAAAAAAAACACAATTAGAGCCCAGCAAAGCTTTTTGTTCATCTGATGTTTGAGGGCTGACTTTGCAAGGCTACCTGCCACATGCAACACATACACACCTTTCCAGTATACTCTTCTCATACACATACACACTTTGACTCTGATGCATGCTTTTCTCTCCATACTGTAGACACAGTTACTTGTAGAATATTGAACAGTGTCGCTCTGACAACTGAATGTTGGTCATTGTTTGAAGTGTAATTGTGAACTGTGCTTTCTGTCTTCTTCCACTATAACTCTGGCAATATGTTACCAGTTCTTGTTACTAATATGAACCAATAAAAGAAACCATTTAAAAGAAGACGAGACTGGAGTTTTGAATTCTTTATTTTTAAAATGGAATGTCATGAGTGATGATGACTCACGTTTCACATTAGACACGTAACTTGAGTGAAAAGACACGATTTACATGATCACGTGCCTCAGGTAGACAGTGAGTTAAAGGTTACGTTGCATTAGAAAGGGCCCAATATCATTACTGTTACAAATACAAAGATAGAAATGTCAATGGGTTAGACCTGATGTGTCATTATTGGTGGCTAAACTAATCTAGGCTTACATGTTAGCCAGCTGTAGTTATCCTGTTACAGTGTATCCAGGTCATTTGTGTCTTGGGCAGAAGATTGATGTGTGAATCTGAATATTTGCATACAAGGAGAGCTGAAACGTGATTTCCTGATTGTTGTTATAACTTGCTAACATTTTATTTATTTAAATGTTTATTTGATGTGGACATGGCAATTACATTGGACAAACCAGATGCATTGTTTAAGTGTT
>JBAJHX010000042.1:16814128-16826032 GCA_037176925.1 Amniataba percoides | reverse complement strand
CATGACGTTTTTCCGATCTAGTCCAAAGGGGGTTTTTGGGGGGAGAAAAGGGGGAAAAAAGGAGAAAAAAAAAAAAAAAAAAAAAAAAAAAAAAAAAAAAAAAAAAAAAAAAAAAAAAAAAAAAAAAAGGAAACAAACAAGAAAAATGTATAGTGAAATTAAATGGGACTCACTCACAGTTTTATGGCAGTTTGTTTAAAGCTGAGAGACCAAAAGCAAAATGCAGTGCCAAAAATCTAATAAAGCGCAATATATTTGAGAGATGACACTGACTGCATAGATTATATGTTCAGTAATTGTGCTTCAATAATTTACTTATATTATGAACCTTCACTACCAATGTTTTCCTGTTTCATTCATAGAGACTTTTGTAATTTAATATGATTTGTATATCACATTCAATATGGCTTGTTTCTTTCTTCCTCCATCAGCTGAGACACCTTTCCTCAGAAAATCAGATGTTCTGATATAATGACAAAACATGAGAACTTCTCCCACGTACAGACAGACTGCAACAATTTTCACAGCATACCAGCATATATATGTATATATATTTAAACCAAATATGTTGGCCCATAAGAATCCCTTATATTAGGTTTAGGTGTTAGCAACAGTTTACAGTGTAAAAATCTACTTATCAGTGTGCTCTAAAGGACAAACAGAATAATAGAGACACTATTTGATAAGTTAAGAGAGAAATTTCTTGTTACTCAGAAATATTTTATGTCAAAGCAAAACACAATGGCAAGTTATTTGATTATTAATAACAGCAGACAGATGACCAGACCAGGAAACTCTTTGGGGATAAGGAACCAGTAAGGTTTGACACATTGACAGACAGTGTAAAGAAAAACACAATGAAAAAGATTTGTTTTATACAAAATAAAGGAAAACATGTACAGTAAGGCAGTGTTCAGCTAAGGAAATAGGCGAGGGGTCCTGTATATAATGGGAGAGTTTTAGGGGGTGTCATGAACTACACAAAAAGCACAGAAACAAATTGTAAAAAGGTCTTCTTACGTGATTTGCATTCTAAAAAAATAGAATTTTGATGTATTTCCATCAAGCATTTAAAAATGTTAAGGTTTGTGCTATGTTGACATGGCACCACACATAACTATCATCCTCCTGATGAAGAGGATCACTGCTCACTGAACCTGGTGACAAAGAGAGTGAGGGAGCATACAGTGAACATACAGGTGACTGTAGGCGTTTCTAAAATGTCACAGTGTTCTGTAACAGAGCGCTCAGACAAAAAGTGGCTTTCTTCATACAAAAATAAAAACACTGCAGATTAAAGTGGTGGCAAGTTAACTGAGGTGAAAATAAAGCCTCAATGGAATCATAACCAACAAGCTGAGATGGCATTTCTGAAATTTTAAATAATATAAATAATAAGCACAGGAAGCATCAATTAGATCAATGAAGGTTGAGTCAGCCTAGTTTTTAATACGTTCTATAAATACTTGTAACTTTGCAAACATCTTGAGGAGGATCATGTTTTGCTAAAAATGTATTTAAGAATCAGCTTCCTTCATGTTGGAAACACTGTGATCCTCAGTTCTGGTAGCAACTGGGCTAAAAGCATTGCATTGTGTGTAAGTGTGTGTAAGAGACAGTGACGTGCGGTGTGTGTGTGTGTGATGTGTGAAAGTCAGACAGCAGTGTGCAGCGGAGTTCCCGCGGTGTGTGTAGGGGAGGGGGAGTGTTCGGAGGAGGAGGACAAGGAGTGGGAGAAGGCCTCTCTCTGCAGCTCCTCCACCCTCCTCTGGAGCTCTGCTCTGAGGTTCAGCAGTTCCTTCAGGGTCTGGTGCACCGGCACCTGAAACACACATCCCACAGTCACAATCCTGTACATTGTGCATACACAGATTCAGAGAGGCACAAGATCCTTCCCCTGTTACAGATTACACTGACCAACCAACATCCAGGTTTGGGGAGAATCATCAGACGTTTCAAAAATATTCTACAATTCTACAGTTTCACTTGACAGACGCTTTTGTCCAAAGTGACATAAAACACAAGCAAGAATTCAGACATAAGGAAAAACCCTTAGTAAGTGCAAAAAGTCATTATTATTGGTCAAAGGTGTTGCCATCTAGAGGCTGAAGAAGTGCCATCCCCACCCCCCTTCCTTTTTTTTTTTTTTTACAACATGCCAACTTTGTCAGCAAACAACATGGCACAACTTTGTCAGTGCTATATAATCATTATGTATTGCTACTATGTTGTGAAAAAAACGTTGTGAAATAAAGTTGTCCAGTCATTTCAAAAGTCTGTTGTTGTGACTAAAGCTGTCATTTTAAAAAGGAAAAACATAATATTAAAGGCATTACGTTTAAAGCTAAAACAATTAGACTATGAATCAAGTGGGAGAAAATGAATTGGAAACTACTTTGTATTACTGATAAAGAAAAAACTATGGTATCTGAGACAGTTAACTGAACACCTCTGCAGTTTAAAACCTTGATATCACCTTTAAAAGTGCTGCTTTGAATGGTCAGACTGGTTCTTTCCTATTCAGACTGGGCAGGTCAACAGACCAACTCCACCAAACCTATATATATCCCTGTTTGAAAAATCCACCCAACCCTCCATCACCAGGCACAGAGGCAGCGTACCTGTGGTCTCATGCGTGGATTCCAGCGGGCGTAGTAGCTGCTCCACAGCTCCAGATGTCTGGAGGACACCAGCGGATACAGAACATGGTGCTCATAATTCACATAGAAGGGGTTGGAGAAGTCCTCCGGCTGGCTGGAAGGGGACGACACTGAACAGTCAGAGAATCGCTTCAGCCACTGGCCTCACTCCTATAAATGTAGAAATCTTACCTGTTAATGTAGGACCACAGGGACACAGTGCTGCTCTGCACCTCCTACACGGGACAGGAGACACGTTTAAATTGACTTACAGATTATACACTGACTCCTCTTAACAGATGAACGATCAAAATATTATTAGAACAGCAATAATCAAACTGCAAAAGAACTGCACTTTTCTGATAAAGGTCAAATGTGCCACCAATGTCCATTATAAATGAAGCATTTCAGTGTTACAAAGATTCTCTGGCCTACAAATCATATTCTCCAGATGTAAAAGAGCTGAGACCCCCCCAAAAAATCTGCAAACAACGTGACTCATTTAATAAGATCTGTCACAGCATATTGTTAAGCCCATCTCGTTAACAGAAGGAGGGTACGTACCTTGGCTGCCCTCTCCTGTTCACTGTTATAGAGGAATGTACCAAACAGACAGCTGTAGAGGTGGTCCAGCACTGTGATCAGGAACAGCTCGTTGAACTCAAACGCTGCTGGGAACTGCAGTCAGAACAGAATTGCTTACGGAGAGTGTCAGCTTATATGAACCTGCCCCTAATCACGCTCATACTGATCCTTCTTTAGTGTGCCGCTTCTTGAAAACGACACATGAAGCCCATACTCAGGCCTACGATACCTTGGGTCAGTATTAATTCAGATATGGAGGCTGACCTGTCGAGTCATCTGCCAAACACAGTCGATGAACTGGACGAACAGAGGCGAGCGCTCTGAGTTAGCGTGGTTCTCGTCACCGTGTCCCACACGCTACGACACAGAAAACAGCAACTTCAACAGACATGCAAAACAGATGTTTTATGTGTCACATTTATTCAACATCAAGGCAACTGGACTCACACACCTGTGCTATAGTCTGTCTTACATACTGTATATGTAGGTGATGTGTTTTGAAAGTTGTCAATTTGTTTCTTTAAAGACTAAGATGTGTAGCATCACATGATTTAGTGACATTAATGTTTGCATGACACGTTTGTCACTGTTTTGAGTTTGGCTTTGATAAAAAGTGCAAACTAATATCTACATTGCGTGTCTGTAGAAATAAGCTCTTCCTAATTCTACACAATTTTGTATGTAATTGTGTAGAACTGGATTTATTTTGCTGTTCTTTTCTTACTGATTCAGTGGTGTATTGATTACTTGAGCTCTTCATACAGTGCACTGTGCTTTTTATGTTGAGCTGACTGACTGTCAGGGTGTGGGTGCTTCTATCACATCAGAGTACCACTCTGTTACTTACAGCAGCAAACTTGTGTCCAAAACTAATCCACTCCTTCTCAATCAGAACCTGCGAACACAAGCACACACGTAGTAAATTATTATGATATACTCCTCATCTGATGAACGTTATCAATGATCCTACATGTACTTAATGTTCTTCAGCAGCAATTGGTAATTATTTTCATATGTTCTGATAGTCTAAACCAGTGGCAGAATTTTGGAAAATGGTTGCCTTGAACCTTGCAAAGCTGTTTAAGATCAGGTTGCACACGTTAATTTTAAATGATTTGTCAATGCTGACTGGACTTACAGCTGCAAAAAACTAATTGCCACACATTGAAAACCTCCACACTTACTTTCTTTCACAGCATGGATTTTAACATTTACATTTTACTCAATAATAATGATAATAATAATAATAATATCATTATTATTATTTCTTATTTTACTTATTCATTTTATTTTCATATTTACTTTTATTTTAGTTGTTTGTATCTGTACATATGTATAGGTGTGTGTATATGTGAATATATACCTTATGTCATCTATATTTTCATATACCTGTCTATATTTTCTTTAAAATTAAAATAAAAAAAATCACCAAAAAATCTATTATGTTACACTGATGAAGACTACAGTATAGAGTGGATGTGGTGTAGCGTGTGACCTGGAATCCTCTGAGGGTGCGGTAGTGACTGTCTAACATCAGCATGGCCAGAGAGGTGAGCTGAGCTGTTCTGTCCCACCCGTCACTGCAGTGAACCACCACTGATGTCTTCCCGGACTCCAGCTTGTCAGCGATCTTGGCTGCTCCTGCTAATAACAGCTACACGCAGCAGAGACACATGGAAGAGTATTGTCATTACAGTAAATATTAATGATACACCCTGTGCAGTTTAAGGTTTAAGCAAAGGGCCATTCTCTAAAGAATCTGAGATAATTAGTAATGTGATTTACCCGTATGTACTCAAGCCAGTGTGTCTGGTCAATAGCGGAGTGCCAGTGGGCTTCATCTATGGTGGGATAAACGACATCCTTCATCTTCCTCAGAGACTCCCTCATCACATGGATGTTGGGAATTTCCAGGAAGTTCAGTTCCACATTTGGGTAGAAACCCTCACTTTCGTAACCTCCGTCCTTTGCCTGTGGAAGCAGCCGAGGTGGAGGAGACGAGAGTGGAAGTAGAGAGGAAAAGAACAAAATCAGTCAAAGTGTAACATGAAGATGAGGGGAGAGGGAGGGAAAACAGGGAAATTAGATGTATCTTCTTGCTCATGCCCGTGTTGTACCTTGTTGGTATCTGCTACACTACTTTGCCGGGCATCAAAGATGGTGAGCTTGTGGGACTGGGCGTTGGCATCCATGATGATTTGGAGGAAGCGTTCGTCCTCTTTACAGCGACGGTCTGAGGGTCCGACTAAAGGCTGGCTGCAGCGTACGATGGTGGCCTGAGACTCTGGGTGGATCCAAGACAGGACCTGCAGGAAGAGCAGGACTAGTTTTTTTGGATGAATTGCTTTGTCACTGCCTCGTGTACTCAGTGGTTCAATATGTACTGTTCGTAGGTTAAGCCACAACTTTTCTTGTGTGCGCACATACTTGGCCAATGAAAACAATTCTGATATGAACTATATTTGAATTTTATCCCAAAGGAGATCCACTGTGGCTCAATATCAAAAGATGTGAGTAAAATATGTTTTTGCAAATACTGATTGAAGCTTTTATTACAAACATTACATTCAACCTGATTTATGTAATTTAGTCAGTTTGGAGCTTCTCGAGGTCTTAGATATTTTTTGTCAACTGCTGTTTCCACGTCCACGGTTCAACCATCACTGTCAGAATCAAACAGTGTCAGTGGACATGCGTCTCTCCTCAGCAGCTCTCACACTGACCGGTATGCGGTGCTTGGCTCTAAACACAGCCACTCGTTTGATGTCTTCATCTGTGATGTTGGTGGGGATGACCAAAATGGAGGGATAGGTGTCACACAGCTCGTAGGTGCTGTTAATCTTACTGATCGTCCAGCTCTCGTTAGGGAGGCCCTGACAAAACACATCAACCACACAGGAGGACATTAGAAGCCTGGACAATATGTGCATGACAAATATATTGCAAACATTATTGGTACCGTCACTTATGCAATACTGTCACTTGTTTGAGTTTGTTCTATCATCATGCATGTATGTTACCTCATTTTACTTGAATAATGTCAATTCTCAAATACTACCAAGGGCAGTCCACTGTGAAAAGAACAGTGCTTTATTTGATTATCTGTATATGGTTTGATACATTTATGATCATTTACATTCCATCATGCCAAAAGCAGTCATACTCGCTACTCTGCAGCTCTCTTTCTTTCTTCTCAATACTGTTTTCATTCATTATTTCCAGTCATGTCCATTTTTTAATCACTGTTAAGCTACAGAAAATAAAATGCTGCACAAGTCTATGATGTAAATACAAAACTATGTAGTGCAAATCATTCTCATAAATTCCTAAAAAAAAAAAAACATAGCTAAATGAAATCATGTTCATGCCAACGACATGCTGTCATGCCAAATTAGTATGTCACAAATCGACAAATAAAGTCAGCTGCAGGGTGATTTTAGTATGAAGAGTCTTGCTTTGTCAGCTCTGTCGCACACAGACGGTGTGGTGTGTGAGATGATGGAGCAGCGGCACAGTCTGTCACTGTTACAGCTGCTGTGCACTTACCTGACGTCTGTACTCTGTTACTGGGTCGTACACCTTCCAGCCATCTTCAGGAAACTTCTCCTTGTACACAAAGGCAAACAGGGGCTGCCAGAGGATGTATGTTAGTGCTCAGGTTTTAGCAATTTACATATAGTCTATGAGCTGTAGTCAACTTTATAAAGTAGCCTTATGGAAGATTGGCTTGCATGTTTACGCTACTGATATCACTTGCATTGCTCTTATATCTTGTAGTCACATTGGTTGCACCAACTAAACTTATAAAGGCCTACAAAAACACTTTATATCCAGCCAACATGACTTTACACTTGAATGAGACTGACCAGGTTGTGGGAAAGAGGGAAGGCGTGTTTGGCCAGCATCTCCACCACGTCTGGATGGCTTTCCTCTGTCTTATAGGCAAACCTGGGACTCCTCATGTCCTGATGCATGGAGGACATTGCAAGGAAGGTCAATCATCAGTGTCAACAGAGACTGCAGACTTATTGCTGAACTGATTAGTTGATTCAATGATTGGTCAACTCTCAGAGTACACCCTCCTCAATATAAGTATGCAAATTGAATGTAGATGGAAAGTTTTAAGAAAAAGAAGTAATACAATGTGGAAGATATATTTGTTATCTGTTAAATACAATTCTAAATAGTCTGTTTCAATACGCAGTATTCATAAGAAATCTCCTATGTGGTGTGGGGAGGAGTGGGGAGAGCAGTACCTTGCAGACCAGCTCCAGCCCCTTGGTGTTCTCTCCCTGGTTGGGAACACTGATGGTCTCCACTCTGCTGATGACTCCCAGGTTCACATCAAGAACAAATGGGGACTCCTGGATGTACACAGACTGACATTAGTGCACAGCCTTACAGACACAAACTGTATTGTACAAACGTATTAAAGGAAATGAACCATGAGGCCCACAGTACCCTTTCCACACTGGTGAAGTAGAGTTTGTAGTCCGTGATGGTGAGGGTTCCATTAACTAGACCACTGAATGGGCAGATATACATCACATCCTTGACTGCACGTCAGCACACACACACACAAAACGAATAAGGCAATGATTAATCGGTAGGTAAGTAATATGTGCACTCACTGTGATGGTTTAAATAAATTATAGTTTGAAATGCCTGATATTGTAAACTACATCAGATGAGAGACAAATGATGTGAACGTACCTGTTGTCTGGATGCTCTCCCCTGGTAGCAGAGGAACCTGGTTCTGGAACATTCTAACTTGCGCCCCGTATCTTAGAGCTGGAAGGCTCTGTACAGAACATGGACCAGTCAGTGAGATCTGTACTACTGACATCTGACATTTCAGTATTGTATCAGTCTTGTTGCTCATAACATTTTACTGAGAAGTCCACGTCAATCACGACTGCAAACTAACTCAAAATGGGCTTTTCCAGATGTTTGGAGTTATTTTGGCTGCAGTGGTTTTTCTCTTGCAGGAATTGTATTTAGATGACACCTGCTGCATATTGACTGAACAAACATACCAACAACCTAGTCAGGTCTGATGAGACAAAAACATCAAATGTATTCCCATTCACACATATGGACTCAAAAACTGGAGATCTACTGTCACAGGATGCAGATCACTGTGAACAAACAGCACTCTTCAAGACTCAAAATCTGTCCAGCTGTAATGCAACACAGGGACGCTGAAAAAGTTTCAACTTTATGTTTACTGTTTGGAGACTATAGACAGAAAGTCAGACAGTTCCTATAGTATTATAGATCTGTAGTATATGGTATGGATAAATGGATGGATAAAGGATAAATAAAGTAAAAGACAGAACAAGCACACCTATTCCATCAATTTGCTGGTTTGGACGCAGACATAACAAAACAAAGTGGGAAAGCTACACATCCATAATGCCTCCCTATGCAGTTATTTCAGTTAATAAAGAAAGAGGATAAACACAGCAAACTCATGACCGACATTCATACATCTGTATTTACATATACACATTTCTTTTATGTTATGTAAAACCTAACCTAGGTGGTATACAGACCAACCACACCAGGTGCCTGCTGTATTTTATCCTAAAGGATGGAGACTGCAAAGTGCTTATGTGCATGAGTTGAAATAAGTAAATCAGTTAGTATGTGTAGCTCCCCCTTTCTTCCTATTTTTACCAAATGATCAATGAACATTAAGATAAAGTAGATCAAATTATAATGTGTAACTAAAATATTTTTTGTTATCATGATGTTTGGCTTTATAAAAATAAAATATGTTAAGCATTCTGTCACTAAATAACTTAACTGATTTGTGAGTTATATTTCCTAACTACTCTAGAGAATGAAAATACAGGAAGAAAATCAACAACATCAAAAGAGAATTTAGCATAAGAAATCTTAGATGCTCAGTTCATATATAACTAAATGAGGAATCATGCATAAGATTTATGCCAGTGCTGCAGTGATTTAGTATTTCTCTTCAATAATGCTGAAGGACATTAGATGGTTGGAGCTGATACAACAGAGACTGAGATATTTTGTCTTTTAGTCTCCTAGTATGGGGCATTCCCAAAAAGCAAAAAACAGCATTTCATTAGACCGTCCCTGCTGAACACAAACTTGTGTATCAGATGTGCTATTTGCCATCAGTCCTGGGGGGACAATGGCAATGAAGGAAGCTGAGACAGAAGGAGAGGATGAGCAGGATGAGGCATGCAGGCCAGGAAGGAGGGAAGAGGAAGTAAACAGGGGGAAGGACAGACAGAAAAAGACTTGCCAAAGCACTGGAAGGATGCTCAGAATCACTTTCTCCATGGTAACAAAGCTCTTCATCTTGTGAATCTTGCTGCAGCGGAGAGCAGGCATGGAGAAAGTGAGAAAAGAGAAAAGACAGAGAGAAAGAAACATTATATAGTAAACAGACATTATACTATATGTAGGGTTCCAGTATTATGGTAACTGTGCTGATGAACTGAGTTTGGTGTGTCTTTGTAAGTAGTGACAACACTGTCAACACTGTACATATTCTGCAATCAAATCATATTGTATTCTGGCTGAAGTACACAAGAGTTTAGTATTTATCATACAAGTCCTTTGCTTTGAATGACCACGTCACCCAGGGTTTCCAAGTGCTCCTGATAAATGCCTGTCACTCCTCAATGGCTGCTGAGAAACAGTATTTAAATGTCACTAAGGCTGTAGTCCCTTGAAAATCTACCTACTTTTTACCCCCTAACAATTGACTGGTCAATGGCAGAAACTAATCTGATCAATATGTATCCAATATGAAATATAAATATAAAATATAAAATCCGTATTCATATCATTTCTGGAAACAGAATCATATCAAACTGATCTGCACTAAAATAAAGGCATTTGAAGGTATTCTTGTCTTATATTATATTAATGTTGAACACGAAAGTTGATGGAGCATTCAAAGCGGACAACCTGAGCTCAGAGACTTCGTCAGTGACAAGGAGCACTGAGCTGCTCTGACGGACCTTCTGTCTATGTCCTGACACCTGACGGAGCGTCGGTCCCTGCTCCTGCACAGGCTGCAGGCAACTCCACTCCACACAACAGCAGACGCAATGGTGGATAAACATCCACCCAATAAACAACAGTTTATACTAAATGTAAGTAGACAAAAGGCCAATGAAGCGAGCAAGCTAAAAAGAAAGAATTAGATCAAGCAACTCTTTGGAGGCCAGAAGGAGCACAATGTAGAGAGAGAAGCTTTCAAGCTAAATCCTTCAGAGTAACCCAACCATTCCAGAAAAAGTGATAAAGACTGACAGATTTATTCTTTGTTACACAAACTCCGGACTTTTTGATTTACACTATAAGCTCTGTCATGATTTTGAAATTTTGGCATTGCCATTTTTATTTTATTAGGGCTGATTTCACACACACATACCAATAAAGCCTCAGTGAAGGAGGGGCAGAGAGAGTGTAAATAATAAAAAAAAAACATGAAGTGAAAAAGAAAGAAAAAAAAGCACACTAAACTGGTGCCGTAAGTGATGAAGACTGATGGAGGAAGTACGTATAGTTTATACAGGAAGCACAGTTAACCTCTCAGACATGGCTGACAAATCACACGTCACCCACACAATCACATCCCTGTTTTTGCCACTGTGCATGATATGGCCTGTGTACATTCTAAAAATGTTTAAGACGTTCAAATCAAACATTATAAACTGCTGGAAGTCACTTATGGCAATAATAGACTTTCATGTGGTTTTTGCAGGTCTTTGTCAGGAGGTTATTTTTATCTATTAACAGATTTGAACACATTTACCGTGTCACAGCAGTGTTCAGAAGGACTTCAAGAGTAGTTAGAAAACAGCTTTTAGTTACGAGCCAATCAACACTTTGGCTAAAACTGAGCTCCAAGCACACAGTGCTCGTGTGTGTGTGTCTTCAACGTACAGTATTTATCAGAAGGCAAGCTGATGATAACTCTTACCCTGGGATTCAGCCTCTTGGACATCTGGAGGTTAAACACGACAAGTACAAAGGACATACACACGTAGAGAACAAATGTGGTTCACATGAAATGGAAACAACTTCTACATTCACCAGCTGATATCAAACTGAAGGTTACATTTACATCTTTTTTCTTCTTCATGATGGAATGATTTAACATTGACAGTGACAAATTTATCATTGAAACTGACAGTTAAAGTTGCAAAGAGCTGATGGGAATTGTCTGGAAATTTTCCAAGGGAAGTTAAGCTCGAGAATTTTGTATAAAATGTTGAGCAGTTTACTCTCCCATCACATATAACTTGCTAATATCCATCAAATAGGAAATGATTCAAATTTGAATGATATTTCAGTTAACCAGCTGACAGTAGCCTAAAGCAAAGCACACAGTTTATAACATGTTAACACCTTTTGCTATTTTTTTCTATCTAGCTGTTATTATGCGGGATGTAGCTTAATTGAGCGAACTGAGGAGTTTGAATGAAATGATCTAGATTCATTCTTTATTGTTGATTTATTTGTGTATTTATTTCTCCATTTCCCTATTAACCTTCCCCTATTATTTCCCTATTAACATTATTTAACTTGATAGCTATGTAATTCACCACACGGTTGTTTTTCTCTTTCAGTTGTATTAGAATGGTTTAGAATTACATCTATGTATGAGAAAGGTAAATCAGCCTGAGAA
>JBAJHX010000042.1:16753288-16784528 GCA_037176925.1 Amniataba percoides | reverse complement strand
GTGTGTGTGTGTGTAGTGTTTATGGGCTGAACAGCATCATGAGTCGGCCTGATGTACAGGTCAGCAGGTCAGAGGCTGGACTGGGTCCAACATCTAGTAGGTGTAAGGAGGCAACACAACACATACGAAAGGTTAAAGTCACCTCAGGTACGTTTTCAGTCCAGCATGGAAACAAAAAAACGTACGTATAAAAACACATTTGTGTTATATCTTCAGAAATGTAAAGATTCACATACTCAGTGAGAACAGACGACTAACCAGATTCAGACACACTGTAATGCTCCATCAGAACACCAGCAGTTTGCTTATAAATAAAATAAAATGTTAATGTGGAGACCCATAGCTCGAGCACTTTGACCACATGCTTAAACTCTGTATTTCAGTCACACATCCTCAGTGATGAAGACTCTGTTTGCCATTCACAGGCATCAACACTACATGAGTATGATATACATGTATGTGTGTGTGTGTATATATATATGTGTGTATATATGTATGTATATGTGTGTATATATCCATATATAGATAGAAAGAGAGAGACAATTCTTTGGTATTCTCTAGCCTCTGTTACCCCTCAACTACCGAGTGGCTTTGTTAACTACTTAAAAATAAATAAGAGATTACATATTCAATTCCTACCCTTCCCTGTCTTAACTTCCATTTCAGCCATCTTGCTCACTGAGGTATTAACCCTATTCCCTATTTCGCATAATCACAACAGCCTCAGCTGATTTTCCTCTCTTTGCTGTCACAGAGAAACTCCTTCTACTTCGCTGTCATCCAGGCTCTTGTCATCCTGAGCCGAAACGACTTCACTTCGCTCCTTGCTGATGTTCATGCAACTTGAATCCAACCTGCAGCAGCCCGGCTGGTCTTCATGCTACAAGTTCACCCACTCTCTCTCTTTTTTGCCTACCAGCCACTGTGGCTTGTGGTTTGCTGAAGTTGCCAGCCATGCAACATTGTCACAAGCCACAAATCTGTTGTTTGAAAATGTGTGTTTTGTTTGATTAAAGTTGACTGATGTGTTTCAATTTACATGAAAAATTACATTCACTACCTTTTTAAATGTAAATCTAAAATGTAACCTCCCAAATCAAAACGTAAAATGTACGACACTTCAGTTATCACATATTCAACTCTGATCAGGTGGTATGGAATATGAAACCAATTAAGACAAAACATTAAAACAGTATTTTTAAAACATTTTTTTTGCTTATGACAAAAGAAGCACAGGGGTGAGGAAGATTCATTTAAGTGATAAAAACTGTTGAGCAAAAAAAATAATTGTTCTCTATATAAATATTAACAACAGCAGTAAATAATGTAATGTGAAAATATATCAAAATAAACATTCATTTGGTCTAATCAATTCATAACAGTCCTAAAAAGTGTGGTGTGTTTCATTTTACCGTGTGTGTGTGTGTGCGTGTGCGCGTGTGCGTATGCGTACCACACATAGCAAGGATCGATCTATCACATGTATGTTGGGAAACAGGATTCCCATATTCAGTTTCTCAGCCTAATTTATGAGGACCAGGACTTCAGCAAACCAGCTGTCTTCACAACCACGAAAGAGGCCACCATCACCATTTTTCACTGCCACGACCTGTCCACCTCTTCCTTTCTGGTTTTGTCATCAGGTTTTCAGGTAGCGTCTGTTCTCCGGGTTTTGTTACATCTGTTATGTGGCCTGTGCTTCTCCACAGGGGCTTTTTGTTCAGGTGTATAGTCACTGTACGAGGGAATAAGCCTAACATGTATGTACTGTGTATGTATCTCCACTGTGGCCAATATAAAAAAAAAGTTATTTGTTTTAAAAAAAAAAAAGAAAGGGGGGATTCAAATTTTAGTTTGACCTTAAAGGGCTGTCTGTCCCTAACTTTATAGTTTTTGTGTAGCTTTTCAGTATAACTCCAGCAGCAGAGAGTTTATTTCTTGAAAGTCAGATTATAGTATATCAGCATTAGTAGGAGCAGGAGAAATATGATGACTTTACACGGCCAAGCTCAGTTCTCACTTGCAACAGCAGAGGGCAGCAGAGCACAGATGCAAGAATAGTAGTATTTATTTTATTTTTATTTATTTACACTACCAGTCAAAAGTTTGGACACACTTTCTCATTCAGTGTTTTTTTTTATTTTGTATTATTTTCCACATTACAGATTCGTACTGAAGACATCAAAACCATGAAAGAACACATGGAATCATTTATTTTACTCTTTTTGTAAGTGACTATGTTGCCAAGTGAATTATACAGCTATATATTGGCCATTTAGAGAGATATTACTAACATGGAGTATTACTTTAATGCTGTAGCTCTTAATTTAGCTAACTTCAGCTTCAAAGATGATGCCCAGCTTGAAGAAATGTCCTCTGGGAGGAGGTTCAGACACCTCTGTTTTGATGTGAGAGGATTAAAAGAAATACATTTCCTGAGGTAATAAGACTCTTGAATTTTAATCCTCAGGCACTTTGAAGTACATTTGATTTTACCTTGGTTTTCTTTGCAACTAATTTGTTATATTTTATGTACTTTAATTTTTTTCATTGTTATATTATGATACTTAAAATACTTTCTACATTTATGGTATTTTGTGAGCTTTAATATGAAAAGTGTTTTCATTTACTTGATGGAGTTTTTAGTGTGCTAACTGAAATGTCCTGTCCTGATATGACCTTTTCTGAGCATGTGAACACCAAGAAAGCAGCAGGACCACGTGGTATCAGTCTGTCATACATGCTTCAGGATGTCCACCATCACTGCTCTGCCCAGAAAACAAGATGAAGTTTGAGTGGACGGTCAAAGATTACATTTGCTTCAAACTAACCAGCAGGCTGCACCTACTACTGCTTAATGTCCCAACCATTCAGTGGACTGCACACACATCCTCCACACCAGCCTATCACATTTAGACACATTAAATAGCTGTTAAATCAAATACAACCATTAGGCTTTGTGCTTTAAAATACTGTGTAGTTTGTCTGAGTGAAGATCCAATGCCACAGACTCTGTCCCAAGTAGGTAACTAACCTGTGATACCTGTTGTCATTTTGTAAAAATGTCTTACTTGAAGGTACAAAAGATTGGTTGTAGGTATCTTGTATATATCCCATAATTGCTGGAAACATAGCACAAAATTACAAGCATCCTGCCAAAGAGTACTAATCTACAATTCAACAATTTTATTTAGCAGACACTTTTGTCCAAAGCGACGTACAAGAATTCAGACATAAGGAAAAACCCTTAGTAAGTCCAAAAAGTGCTGAAAGTGTGATTGGCCAAAGGTGTTACCATCTAGTGGCTGACTATTCAGTGAACACCAATCATTTTAACACTAAGAAAACAGCCCATCACAAAGGGAAAAAAATGCTTATGTAGTTATTTCCCTCTAATACAGTGAACGCTAGAAGTCTAAAGCAGAATGATGTGGGAATACTCAAGAAAAGTGCCTGAAAATGTCATTTTCACTGATACAGGGAACACTGTTTGAAGGGAAACTGTGAAAGCTATGACTCTAAAGTCACTAGACCTCAGCCCAACATAACTGCAGTAGATTAAGGAGGAACCTATCAGAAAGATTCTTACCACCATCATCAAAAATATAAATCTTCCACTTTACATTTCTGCTGTATTTTTTATAAAGCTGTGCCGCATGCCGTGCAAAAAATAAAATGACCCACAGGGCAGCAATAGGAGCTCTGACCGGCCAGCTGTCTCTATCTGTTGTGAATAGGAACAGGTGGCCTGCTTTACGGGGTCAGAGGTCAACAGAATGTCTTACAATTCTCTTATTCATCAATTTAGAAATAGAAGAAAATGTGATTATTGGTGAATGTGACTTTTTAAAAAATAATTACAATCCTTTGCTTTGATAGTTGTGTTTTGTGGTACAGCAGCTGATGTATCTCCATCTCTTGCTAAACAGCAGGTAGCAAGAACAGGCCGATCGGGTGGGAGATTTCACAAAGATATTTGCATGTATATGATTAAGTGCGTTGATCTGTGAGGTGTTTCATTTGCTGTGTTGGCAAAAACTACAACTCCATACTAAAGTCATAAATTCAAGACCCGCATCACACCCCCCTCCACACATTCATTCCCAAACCCAAACAAGTCCCTTAGTTCTTCTAAGGGTATGGACTATTTAGTGAGACTGTTCAATTACATTCTCAGTCATTTGTATTTCCCACTTTTAAAAGGTGCATCAAGCCATTGCGAGCAATAAACCATTGCTGGTCTAAAAACAGTAACTGAAGATAAGCAATAAAAAAGTCTGGAATCATGAATACACCCATCCTTTGTGGTGAAGCTGGTTCATATTGCAGTAATGTAAAACTACATTCTGTATAACGTGATGAAGGTTTGATATTTAGGTATTAATCCAGTTCTTCTAGCTTTGTACAGCATGTACAGTTTGGATTTTATTGTATATCAAAATATATATCCTTTTCATATCTTTTATTTATAGCAGAAACTGTTCCACTGTCTTTATGTCCCAGAGTCTTTTGAAGACCTTGGAAATGTGAAAGAACCTATCAGGAACAAGAATCTCTTTAAATGACTAAGAGCATCCCAAACAATAAGAACAATGTGAAAAATCAGCGAAAATGAATCGGCAAATAAGCTTTTTTCTGTCTTCTACTGCCTTATTACAAATATTTTCAACAAATTCTTCAAGTGAGATTATAATTTAAAAAGACTCCTTTGGCATTTTATATGGTAGATTGGCATAATTTCATATATAATATTTATAAATTACAAAATGTTTTCTTTTTTTCAATTGAAAAAACTGAAAACAGTTTGAAACATGACATGGTTCAAATAAAACCCCCTAAAGATCTGCTGATAGATTTTTTGAGTCTATCATCTGTAGGCCATGGAGAGAACAGATCCTTTCCTAGACTTGGACCTTTGTGATGTGACGTGATCACCACACACTGCTTTCCCTTGAGTATAACATCCACATCTTTGAAACAACCCCGTGCCTCTGGCAGGTCTAAAACAGTCTTTCCTCAGTCCATACTGAAGTTTCTCCTGTGAGGTCAAAACTTCAGAGCTGGAGGTGCGCTGCCCCTCTGCTGCTGCTTCCAAGTCCCCGCACGTCCCTCTGACACACACACACACACACACACACACACACACACCCCGCTGACACGAGGGGGGAGGGCTGCGGTGATCTGAGCCTCTCCGCCGAGTCCAGTACCGAGGCGTGACGTCACAGCGGGGCGGGGCGGGGCTTGCGCTCGGTGCTGAGTCTCCAGTGGAACCGCCGACAGAGCCGGTCTGTCCTTTCATTCATCACCGGAACTGCGCGTCGGCCGCGACACCGTCTCCCCATCCTGTCTCCTCCGACCACCGCGACCAAGGACACGTCCTCCGCTCATCATCCGCGGTAAGAGCCGCACAGCGGCGGGCAGCGGCGCGGCGCCGGTTAGATAACGGGGCCGAGAGCGCCGCATCGTCCCGGCATCCCGTGCGGGATGAGGGAGCGTGCCGCGGGGTTAGCAGGCCCCGCGGGCTGCATTGTGGGATCGTACGGTGTTCGGTCGGATGCTAAATCTCCAGCGCGGTTATGTAACGTGCATCCAGCAGGCCGCTCTTTATCATCTGTGTGTGTGTGTGTGTGTGTGTGTGTGTGTGTGTGGAGTCCTCAGCATCAGAGGATGATGTGGGAGGACGCAGCGCACACACACACACGGTCCTGTCCGCGTGCCTCCCGCACACACACACACACACACACACACACACACACCTCTAACAGTCACGTCAGAATCCGTCACCTTTAACCTCTCCTCGCTGTGGATAAAATGCGGGTTTTCTTTCAGTGTGGACACTAACATGTAGAGTCGGTGTGGCTGAGGATGAGGATGCAGCGATCTGTGCTTTTTTCCCCCCAAACAGACCAGAATATCTCACACAGGATCCACTTCATGGGATCTGTCACGTTTTTTTTTTGTCAGTGTCAATTTAGAGCTGCGACCCTCCAACATTTAACATCTAACCAGGTTACTTTGACCACTGATTCATGCAGGGATGAGATGATCAGCAGCTCAGTCACTCACCAGGAAATGAATCAGCTCTTTTAATAATTGATTGTCAAGTAACTCAAGCAAAAATGGCAAAAAATAACCAACCAAACAAACAAAAAACAGTTTTTTGAATTTGAGTATTTTCTACTTTTCTCTGCTTAACGCGATTGTAAATTCAATTTCTGGATCGACTTGAGGTTCCTTATGCTGGAATACCTTTTTTATTATTGGTATTAACACACTTTAAACATCAAACATCAGATTTGTTCAGATTCTTTTATTAATCATGCAGTCTATAAATTCTCAGAAAATAGTGTATCCATCACAACTTCCAGTCCAAACCTCAGATATGGTCAGTTTACTGTGACAACAATGAGAGAAAAGCAGGAAACCGAAACCCGAAACCAGAAAATGTGGAGCTTTTTTTGTGCAATGTATGATTTGACACTTGAATTTTGTCAATTAATTTTCAGTTGAAGTATCTTGCCAGCTCTTGACAGCATAAAATACAATTAATCCAACAACCATTCAGTATCTTGAGCTTAGAACTTATTTGTCTGTATTCTTGTCATTTATGTTTTTATGTTATAAAGGTCTCTACTGAGGCTGCAGTTTGTGCTGTGTGAGATCTGATGTGTCTTTAAACCCGTCAGCACAGCGGGACCCAATCCAGATGGGAACTGGTGTCTATTTTGTGAGAAGAGACACTTCAAAATATTCCAGCACTGTCTAAATAAAGCTGTTGCTTAATGTTCCACTAGATCCAGGTGACAGATAAACTAACTAACACAGCTCCAGACGTCATAACATTTGTAATTTAATACATCAGCTTGTTAATCTTTGAGATGTTGAATGAGGCAGATTCAGTAAAATTTTAAGGACAAAATAACAGAAACGTCTCCTCATCATGGCAGGTGGTGTTTGGTGGTGTTTCGATATGTTGAATTCTCCTTTACAAACCGGTCACCTTCACACACAAGGGCTTAATTTGAGGTGGATACTTGTGAATTTACCTCTTATCAGCTTGTGAATATTATCTATTTTAATCATGTGATTGATTGGCTGTATTTAAGCTGTTACAGGGGCAAAAATGAGTTTAGTGTAACCATTTCACAAACACTGCCATCCGTGGGGGCATGTCACCCTCTATAATGACTATAAATGCACACAGATAAGAAGAAATATCCACCCAAATGTTTCACAAAATGAGAATTTAATTTATGCAATTTTATATTATTCTAAGAATGTAAGTAGATATATAAGACTATAAGACTCATGTGAACTTAACCGACACTGACTGTATCCCATTACTTCTTCTGTAACCCTATCACTCATCTCAGAGTGCTTGTGATTGGCTAATGACCCTTTGGAAAGGACCTGAAAGGGGCCAGGTGCAACGTACATGTGCACAAAATGTTTCAACTGATCTGCCTTTTTTTTTTACATAACATGTAGGCTACGTTGGACGCGTTTGGCCATTCCTCAGCCACAGTTGCAGTGCATTCTGGGAAATATCTTCTCTCACTTGATTTGACTATGCATGTGGAAGTGCTCCATTTGGCGGACCATCTGGAGTCTAGATAACCGCTACCCCTTCATCCCAAACACAAACGGGACACACTACATGAGAGTGCACAAAATGGAGGAAATGCGTCCCTCTCATCGACAACATCTCTAATCAAAGCGCATGAATGCAACATATGAAACAATGGGGCGTTTGGCTCAGTTTTGCAGAGATTAAAATGGAGCATTAAGCTGTTAATATGACATGGATGCAAAGCTTATATCATAAACCCTCTGTTGCATAAATGTTTGGTTTTAGTTTGCATGCTGGTTGGAGCGATCATTTGTGAGGCGCAGTGTCTGCAGGTACAAAGGCAGCAATCATGCACAGATTCAAGAGACTTAAAGCTGCATCCATTTATGGTTATTAACTAGTGAATTTAAAGCTGAATTCTGATACTTTACAACATATAGGTCTTTTTCTGATGATCAGTTTCTGAAAAAACATTCTTCCTCTTTAGCTGATTAGTACTTCACTAACTTGTTTTGCTTAAAACAGCTGTCTGCTGTAAATGGTGATAATTAGAGCAGAGTCTGAGCTTTACAAACAAAGCGACCCCCTAAAAGAGAGAAGAGTTCTTGTAGATCTGAGAGGACCTTCTGAGTTGATCATTCGTTTTTGTGGGTCTGTCACTATGAGATATTCTTTTTTCAAATTCATTGTTAATGTGAGATTGTTAATTAGTGCGGCCTTAAATAGTGAGGGGTGTTGTTTTTCAAAATGGTGGCCATTCTCCTCCTCCCCATCATCATCATCATCATCATCATCATCATCATGCTCACCATACTCATATTAATACTTATATGCCTCTTTCCTTTGCATAGTGACTCATGAAAGAGACATGCTCTCATAGCTACTGGAGGGTGAGAGAGAGAGAGAGAGATGGAGAGAGAGAAAGAGTGGAAGAGAGAGAGAGAGAGAGAGAGAGAGAGTTTGGATGTGATCTAATGGCTTTTGACAGTTTGGTATTTGGAATTGAAAGCGTGGAGGCATTATTGTATTAATCATGGAACGGAGAGAAAAAATGGGAAAGCACAACATGGACATCCTATTCTTTCCACTTTTGTCAACACATTTACTCACACAGTCCAGCCTTTCTGTCCCTCTCGGTCTCCCTGTAAACAGGGAAAGGATAACTAACAGTGGATGTCTGCAGGGACAGGACGGGGACTGATTCACTGCAGAATACACTGGCTGTGGTTTGTTCTGTGTGTCGTCCTCTGAGCTTTAAATTCTGCCGTGTGGAGTGTTAAAAGTTTGTTAATATGTTGGATTTTGTTGCGTTATCCTGACATCTCACTGATGCTTCCATATATTTGGATCATGCTGCTATGCCCACCATCTCTGAACATAAAGACTAAGCCTTTTTAGGACTTGCAGCTGGGTGTGTCACATGACAATGAGTACATGTGACTTTTCAAACGTGACGTGGTGTTACGCATGTGTACCCCCACATGTACACACACACACACTCATTGTGCGTTGCACTAAAGCAACCTTGGTGATAAATGACTGTATAGGTGCTGCAGTGAGCACAAGGGGAGGAGAACAAGAGAGAGAAGAGAAGGGAGGGATAGATTTAGGAGAGCAGGAGGGGGAGGGGGACGGTAGGGAGGCTAGGGGAGGGGTGGTGAAGAATGAGGCAAGGAGGAAGTTAGGAAGATGAGGGTAGGAATAAAAAAAGAAGAGGCAAAGAAGGGGTGAAAGGTCAGGAGGAGGCTGGGGGGAGGTGGAGTGTGTTGAGGAGTCTAGAAGAAGACCAGGAGGAGGTGGAGGGGAACGTCATCTGCCTGAGCAGTTTTATTGTTTGCAGATAGGCCCGACTCGTGATGAACTACTGCAAAGTCAAATAGGGCTTGGTTATTGAGTGTGTATGTGTGTTTGTGTGTGTGTGCGCGGAGTGATGCGTTGCTTTGCTCACTCTCCCTCCTCTGACGGTGCGACACAGAAATACAAAGCACAAAGCGCTCGTTTCTGCTGTCCCCTCACCTCTTCCTTCCACCGTTTCATCATATTTATTACACCCGCAGCTGTCTGTGGGTGTAATGACACACACATAATCCCTGCCCATCCCCCCACATCCACCCCCTCCTCCCTGTGACCCTCATTCATTTTACAGCGGGAGCAGTTTGGGCCACCAGCATACACTGTGTTTACATGTTATCTAATCAAGATTTCTGAAACAACTCTGCTTTTCAGATGACCAGGTTTACACAGATACAGTCACTTGGCCCTGTCTGCACCTCAGTTATTTTCAGAGTGTACTTTCACTAGTACTTGTGTCCGATGATGACCCAGGACAAATAGTGTTGCGGTGTGATAGTATGAAAAGGGTCAATCACCACTCACAGCCGTGCGTCACTGCACCCAAAACAATTCAATCCAAAATCTGATCCTGACACAGAGCCTGCAACTAATTCAATTCAACTGTAGGCCTAACCATGATTTGATCCTCCAAACAAATAATCTGTGTATACAAAGCCTGGTATATCTTGTTCCTTATATTTCTTCCAACACTGAAGCAACTGTGAACACACAGACTGTATGTTATTTTGCAAAAAAAAAAAAAAAGAATGCCCTGCTGTTTTAAGAAAAAAGTCTTTGTTTACGTTCATCTGCTCTGAGTGAAACCTGTGCAGGAGCAGTGACTGACATGCCATCAGATACTCTCTTCTGATTGGTTGTTTTGGTTCGGATCTACCTTAAGACTGATGCTGCATAACTGAAAGTTTAAAAAGTCAGATATTGTGATATTTGCTATTTCTTTACAAAAACATAATTAGATTGCCTAGAGTTAGATGAGAATATGGATAAAACTGTTCTATTTGTCTGCTGAATATGAAACTGGAGTCAGGATACGGTTAGCTTAGCCTCATAAAAGTGTACAAGACAGTCACTGATATTGGAAAAAAAATAGTCAAACTTTTCCTAAAACTACAAATTATAGCTTTTATAAATGCCACTTTTAGATTAAACAAGATAAAGTCTCAGTATGCAGGCTTTAGAGGTGCTGGTTGGCAGATTTTTAAAAATCTGTTGACAAAGACAGGCTAGCTGTTTCCATCTGTTACCAGTCTTTGTGTTTAGCTAAGTGAGCTGGCTGCTGGCTGAAAGTTCATATTAAATGTATTAATCTGCTTTTGTAATGCTCTGCAACTAAGCATGTAAGCATATATTATATTGGCCCAGCTCTAAAGCACTTCTGCGTGTTGGGAAGATTTATATGTATAGTAAGAACAAATGGACTGGAGGAGCCTGAGAGTAAGAAAGTTTTCACTTGAAATGTGTAAAGACATGCAGTGAAAACTGCTCAGTGCATTTCTATTCTATTTTTTTTTCTATTTTTTTATGTGATGGCTGAGCTGGGCCAGCTACCCTCCCACATGGATGGGACGAAATAATATCTTGATACAGCTTTCTATAATGTTTATATATCAGCTGAAAGTAAATTATTAAAGTAATCTCTCTCTCAGTCAAAGTGATTGTCAAGCTGATTTTCTTCAGTTTGTATGTTTTATGAGGTATATATTATGACCTGACCTGTGTGCCATTGGCAGCTGTCTAATGACCTGTTTAGCCTGATGTTTGCTGTGCACCTTTCAGATTTTTCCCTTCAAAGTAAAGCACAGGAAATGTGATTTACAGAGAAGATCTGTATGCTTTCGCAGAAACAAAGCATATAGTTTCATTTCAGCTCATGCAAACTCGTCACACGCTGTGAAGTGTGTAAAAAAAAAACATGTAAAGAAACTGCAAACGATATTATTGCCTTCTCTACTTTTCTGGTTTATGACTCTGAGGAATGCTAAACGTGGTGTAACTTCAGAGGATTGCAGTTTAAAGGAAAGCAACTGCACCACCTGGTAAGCCTATACTACCCTGTCCTAAATTATGCATACTGACTCAGACATATTATTCATGACCAGTGCTACATTGTACAGGTGGCGGTCTTAAACCATGAAGCACATTTGCTGAAACGGTTCAGTAAGTGCTTGGAGAAAGTAATGCTTCCTGTAATGCCAGTTCATGGACTCTAGAGTTCTTTCCAAGGTAAGAGCAACAGGAATAAAATGTGTTTCTTTCATTTCCATTTGATAGTCAATTACATACAAATGTTAATATTCATGGCATAACATATCTTTCTTTGTTTCAAGGTACAAACCCAACCCCCCTTCTCCACCTCCTTGGCTGTTTGCTGTTATACCCGCGAGCCTATTAGCGGCCAAAGGCACCGATCGTGTGCTTTTCTCTACAAGAGTGGACCCAGGACACATGGATGGCATTGTATAACGTGGCATTGTGAATGTGAATAAACCTTGTACAAATAAGGAGTCTTCTGGAGTTCGTTAAATGCTATTTGTTTTATAAACAGCTGTCGAAACAGCATTTAAAATGGCAGGAATTTTGCTCTAAAATCAGTTAATAACAACGGAATAGCGACGGTCACTGCATTCACTTGAGGGGATGATGGAATAAATCTGTGTGAAATGATCACCATGAGCTAAACTTTAGTGAAGATGTTGACCAATTTGAGAGTGCTGACCTGTGAGGGAATATAAAGTCCAAAATGTATGTATCAGTTTACCAGCTTCTTTTGTTCGGACCTCTTTCTTTGGTATTTTAAGTCATGGTTTGCAGAGGTCGGGACAAATGATACGAATATGCCATTTGAATAAACTGTGACTTTATGGTCCCATCAGAAACCAAGCTAAGAAGCTCGTCAACCTAGCTTGTTAGCTTGAAGAGCCTTTTTTTGGTGTGCAATAACTCTATTGAATGAAAGGATGTACAGTGAAATAAGATAGAAATAAGCTTGTACAGCTTCTTTCGCTGTGCTTTTACTCAGTGGTCCTAAATCAACCATACCACCCAACTGAATTTTCTTGATGGCTAAAAGTGAAAGTAAACAACTGTCATGAATAGTAATGGCTTACTAAGTAGCTTGTCATTATACAGTTATATACAGTCAAAAGTGTTCTTGAAAAATATACTTTGATTTCTACATCCTGCTGCAGCCATTTAAAAGGACACCAGACCACATAATACCATTCCTCAGCTTAAAGTTTGAAACCCACGTGATGGTGATGTGCAAAGGTGATCCTGCAGGAGCCATGGACTATGTTATATTAAATATTTTATACTATATATGTATGTGTGTGTGTGTGTGTGTGTGTGTGTATACACATATTAATGTAAGTATGTGTATATGCATATATATGTGTGTGTGTGTGTGTGTGTGTGTGTGTGTGTGTGTGTGTGTTATGTTAAATATTTTTGACATTCCTCAAAAAGTCTAGACAACAGACTTGGTGCAGTGATAGCACCGCACACATTAAAGAGTATTACATCAATCTATTCCTGTGTCAAGCACACTGGGGATGTTATCACGTTTGATCATTTTTGAGATTTAAAGTTCTGACAGATGTTCAAGGATTAGATGTTATCCCTTTAGGTCATTCCTGACAACTCCTATCTACCAAGGCTTCGCCCAAAGCCAAATGTCACAGCAATGGTAAAATACATACAAAACCATATGGACAGGAAGCCATTTATCTTTGTGCTTCCTAGATTCATTCTGCTTAAAAATGCTGTGGTATTTAAATGGAAATCTGGTAAAATTATATAAGGCCTTTTTTTGTTTCCATTTTGAAGTCACCGGGTAAAGTTGTTAGACTTCATTCCAGCAGCAGGACTCCAGAACACTATGACCTATTAAACTGCCTGCTACAAAATGTGAACGTGATTGGTTGGTATGCCTCTCTCAACATAGAAGGAATTGATTTTTTGATGGTACATTATTTCCATTGGGAATTAAATGGGATCTATCTATCTATCTATCTATCTATCTATCTATCTATCTATCTATATATCTATATCTATCTATCTATCTATCTATCTATCTATCTATCTATCTATCTATCTGATAGATAGATAGATAGATTTTTATTTATTTATTTATTTTTTTAAGGGAAAATTAAAAAAGAAAAGTAATATTTTGGTGAAATACCAGGCTTACCCCACTGACATCTATTTGTTATCTCTAGTATAGGCATTTAATTAAAAACAACTTGATACTTATTACTATTTTATGCTCTAAAACTACATCCACATTTTGTAATACAGGTATAATACCTATGTTATATCTGAAATCTTTTCAATAATCATTCAATGTTATCTGTCTATCTGTGAGTCACAGAGTGCTCCAAACCATTGATGAAACAACTAACACCAAACGGAACCATTTATTTAGATCATCAAGTTTCATGCTGTTCAGGATTAAAACAAAATAAACTTGTAGAAATCTACTTACAATGGGGTTCATCTCTAAGAAAGGGACAGAATCTTTCATTCTTAAACTGCCATTAACGATGACCTATGTCATTATAATGTCTTGCTATAAGAGCATATCAGAGCTTTATGCTCTGCAATGTGAAGGTTAAGATTAAAGATTAGAGATTAAGATGAACATTTTAGAATAAGATTCTAGTATTTTATAAATAATATTCTGTATATACATAAAGCATGCCCTAAACCCACAAAATATTATGTTTTACATTCTTTTCTCATGCTGTTATTAGGGGTGCTTGTCTTTTTAGAACGTTTTATGTCTTCCCACTAGTCTCTGCAGCATCAATGATTTTTGGGTTTGACATGGCATAATGCTCTGTACTGGTACCATTCTGTTATGTCAGTTAAAACATCAGCGAAATTTATTTTAAAAGATCAAATGTCAAGACGTTTCAGCGGTTTTTGATTTCATGTGATTAAAGCAACTACGTCAAACTGAAATGTACAGAAGTCACAAGTCCGATCACAGTGCAGAATGTCACTTGGATAAGACGTTTGATATACAGAAACAGAATGTACTGCAATTCTTTGCATGTGCTTCTTAAAACATAACTAATCCTACACCGAACCAACCAGTGTAGGTGAAGCACAGTACACAGTATATCGCACAGCTGTCTTATTTTTATGACAACAAGCACAGAGTGATGATTGACAGATTTACCAACTAATCATTTTCTGGTGCCTGTGTGTCAATGGTTTGTTTCATGTATAGGCGGGGCTACGTGGGAAAAATGACATGGAGCCTGCTATCGCACAACAGAGTGGTATGCTTATGTGTTTGCGTCAGCATGGAGCCTACTGGCATGAAGCACTGGAGCCAAGGATCTACCCAGGAGACATGAATGATTTTGGTGTCCATGTTCTCATCACTTGACCAACAGGATAATCTACTGGAGATATGGTGTGTTCCTTTGAGTTTTGTATTATTCAGGTGCTTGAAAGACCTGTTCTTTTCAGTATGCTGGTCTTGTCTATGCTGTGTGGAAGTGGGAAAAGACAAAGAGGAGAGCTGGCAGCATCTTCCAAATAAATCACATTTGTTTGGCAGATGAATTGAGATAAAACGGCACGTTCTTATATGTGTGCCACATTCGACTTTGGTTACCACTGTATAGGGGCTATGATACTTATTTACCTGTCTTTGTGTGCTGAATCGTCAGATGACCCCTCCTGTTGGAGTTACAATCTATCGGTAATAATGAATAATTCTACCACTTAAGAGTTGAGGTTTGCTCACAGTTTGGTGGCCATGCCTTGAAAATAAGTCTTAGTAGATTCTCTCCCTTTCTTTCTTTTGGTCATTGTTAGTGCCACTTTTTGCACAGCGTGTAACTCTATGGAGCTTATATACCATATTTTTCGGACCATAAGGCATAAGGCATAATTTGAGAAAATGTAAGGATTTTAAGTGCGCCTTATAGTCCGAAAAATACGGTAGATTTGAGGCAAACCTTATTCTGTGAAAACACAGCGTCTGACGTAAACCACACACTGATAGTAATCCAAACTAATGTCATGAGAGCAAAATGCAGAATGCAAACCTTTTTGTTTTGCCAAAGTATTCACAAAAGTTTGCTCACTATCACCATTGGTTCCCTTGACTTGTTGGTAACTAACAAAGTCCTGTGGCGGAATGTGCTTTTTTTGTGTGCATCCTTTGGGTTCTGTATTTTTCCTCGGCGTGGGCATCAGTTAATAATCAGACCCGGTCTGCAGTGAGCGTAGCGGCATTTGCTTGCAGTGGTGCATTTGATAGCAGCTCAACGGCCTCGTCAACAGTCTGCAAAATGTGCCAAATTCCATTTTGTTTGGAGTGTGCTGCCAGCTGAAGAGAGGAAGGAAGCAAGAGCATGAGAGAGTGGATAGGAGAAGAATGAATCAATGAGGGTGTGAGAGAGAGCGTGAGACAGAAACACAATAACAAAACAGCATCGCTCTCTTTGGCAGGAGCAGACTACCCAGCCAAGCCTGACACCTCATCTCAAAGCATCAAAGCATGATGGAAAAATACCAGTGTCCACAGTGTGTGTGTGTGTGTGCCGGCAGTGACCAGACAGTGTTTTCACTACAAATGCCCTTACAGCTCACATGGCCCATTGATAGATTATTGGAACATGTCTAGAATTTCTGTGTTAGCCTCTACAAAGTCCCCTACAGGATAGACTGGCCACCCCCTGCAATCCCCTCTGTTAATGTAATCAGAGGACAGTGCTTAAACAAACAAAAACTAACAGGTAATTATAAAGGGCTTATATTTGCCAAATGCAAAGAAAGAGTCTCTTAGTGTCCTATAGGACACCACGTTAATCCAGTAATACCGAGTACAGATTACATCCTATCTTTGAACCAAGTTGCCCTACTTGCGCAAATGTGACACAACAGATGTGCTTCCATTTTAATCTATCCCCCTCTCTGTGCTTGATAGATAATGACATGCATTTCTTTTTGGATTGAAATACTCAATTTGGCCATAGTACAGCTGTACACTAAGCATTTGTCTAGTGCTATCTAGAAAATAGACATGTGAAACAATCCTACGGCAAGTAACATGCAACCAGTTCTGTGGCAGCTGTGGACTACTGTGTTGATTCAAGGTTTAAGGATTGTGTCAGGTGTGTGTGAGACGGACGTGACTGACATATGTCCAGTCCCGTTACTTCTGTTGTGATGTACTGTCAGCATTGCAGCTGCAATATGTCATACTGCTGTCATTAGACGTATATCATGTATTGACTAATGAGAGGTAAAAGCTGTGTTTTGAAATGTAAAGAATGCTAGATCTTGAAATAAATATCATTTTCGAAACCCTTCATCATTTTGTCACTTTGTGAGTATGGCGTATCTGAGCCATATGGATGTTTACATGGAATAGTTGTCCCATAAGAATGGACCAGTTGGTGTCATTATATAACTAGAATTTCACTCGAGGCTTGAAACATAATTTGCTGATACAATAACATTAATGCTCTCCCACAACTTTTCTCCAAATTCACCTCTTGGCGTTTTAGTGCCATTTGCATGTCAAACGACAAAGTTGAGTGAGAGATCAAGGTGACTATGTCAAGCCATATTCAAGCTGTGGTTAGAACTTTGTAAAAAGATTGCAGGCTCATTATTCATTTTTATGAATAATGAGCTCACATATGGCTCGTGTTTGTCCTCCTGGAGCTCTGATTCTCAGAAAAGAGGCCTTAGCATGCAAAGATTCTGTGCAATCTGCTGGGGCTGCTGTACTTGCTTGGGAGTAACAGCCCTGAGTGCTCCCTCCATCACTGGGGCCACTTTTGTCTTCACTTCCTGCATATTTTCTGTAGTTCTTCTCTTTGCCTCTGGTATTTCTTCAGTATCTCACATTCTTTCTTTTTGACCTTGTTGTCACTTGTTGTTGTGCTTGCATTCTCAATCAGTCTTTCTAATTTTTACTATTTTTTTAAACTTATTTGTACTTAAAATAGATACTCCTCAACAACATTTCGTCGACTTGATCATGTCCAGTCCTCACCTTGGGGTTTGCTGTGTTTCTGGACCCTGTTTCTTGTGACCTGGTATTAAATGCCTGCTCTTGTACTTTTAGTGACTTGGTCCTGTTCTTGAGTTTGGCCTGCTCTTGTCCCTGCTAAAACTTGTGAATGGCAGCTATCTCTTTTATCTACCACTGGAACGCTCTAAACCCATCTTTTCTTTGTTCCTCCATAGTCTCTACTTGCTGCACTCTTGGATTCTTGGAATTATCTTTGGAACAAGCAGTATTAATGTACTCATTACAAAGTGTCTGGATTTGGTTCAGAACACTGGCTTTGATTGTCACTTGGGCTCGGCCCTTCTCTTTCCAGAGAACGTGCAGTCTCTGGGTGCTGGACTGGGTGCTCCATACAGTCCTATTCTTTCTCTTTCTTCCCTTTTTTGTGAATCTAGTGTGATTGTGAATCCTTATGTATAAAGTTGCTCTACGTGTCTGCGTGGCCCTCTGTTAGTTTTCACCCCTTCAGTCTCAGTAATCCTTTCTCTCTTTGCAATCATTCATCTACAGTTGGACGTATAAGAAAGGAGGACACTGATGTCTTGACCTTGTAACTAACTGGCAAGGTTGAAGCTAATGAAGAAATGCAGCAGAGATAGCGTAGTGTCTTAGTATATGCCACATTCGATGGTCTTCATGGAGAATAAGTGTCTTGTCATTCCTTGATGCTTTATGAAGATAGAGAGACTTTGTTTCTAAGAGGAGAATTAATCTCCACAGTATTAACTAATCAGTGGGATATTACATTCAGACCTGCTTTAGCAGAGTCTCATATAGTGTTTCTTTTCTTTGTCGGGTTGGGAGTAGTGTGAACATTTGGATAATGTATGACCATGGTCCTGTTCTGTGCTGTGCATGTGATGACTCTGTTATTGAGACTGACATTATGTGATAGTAGCTCACTGGGAGGCCAACAGTAAAATGACAGCTGTATACAGGCAACCCAGTAGAAGGTGCAAATTAAATGTTTTTCTTTAAATATTTTTAATGAAAGTTTTTTTTTTTAATCTTTCAGTACTTGACAGCTCTTGAAACTATTAACAAAACTTGGTCAACATTCACTTGACTACCGAGGTTGTGTTATATAATTTTCAGATTTTGTTGTATCTTATATTGTATTGCTGCAATTTTGTATGGTTTCTCATGTTATGTTGTATGTTTTATTTTTGCACAAGCTTGTTTTCTTTTATTTGAGCACACTGTACTTCATGATGTGTTAATTCATAGTGCCTCAACTTAATTAAATGCAGACATCACCTTAAGAGCCAGCTTCTTGTTTTTGTTTTCCTGATTGTAGACCCCTAACACTTCACACCGGTATGGTTTCTTCTCCGATTTTCTTCAAAATGATGAAGTAACAGTGAGAGTGAAGTCACAGTACTCTGGGATACGTAGTGGACTTTTATGGTATAACTGATGAAAGAATTGTGTTAAGAGCTTACTTAATTTTATTTTGTTCATTTGATTGTGTGAATTCTTAAGCCAAGTTATGGACAAATAGCAGTGTTTGGAATGCAGAGTTGGTATCAGGAGGTATTATTGTATGGATTAGGGGGCTGAGGGTATGGATTTACAGGATTATGAGAAAAGACATTGGAATTAAGATAGGTGCCAGTTTACCATGTCCTGTCTATTGTCATCTGTTTTATCCTATCTTTCTCTGTTTCTGCCTCCCACTGCCGTCAGCCTCATCTGCTATTTGTTTTCTTTTGCTTGTTTCTTTTTTTTTTTGTTCCTCTGTTCCATCGACTCACCTTGCCCTTCCTCCGCCACACATCACACTGATTTACTTCCTACCAACTCCAATTTTTCTTCATCAAATTCAGCTATCTGCTTTTACCTGTCCCAACAGTCATCTGTGTTTGGTTCTCATGTGGTCAGTACTTTTGGATGATAGCTATGCTTCTACAGACTCAAAGTGTGCAGTCAGTAGTTTATGTGTGTTTTTCTATTCCTTTCCTGCTGGTTATTCATCCTGTACCAGTCTCATTCCTTTCATTTCATTTCATTTTCAGCTAGTAAATGTAAGCAAGTAAATGTTGGCTACAGTTTTAAATCAAAACCCATGATGTTCAAATTACAGATGGAAATGCTTTATAACAAATGTAAATGTATTTTGTACAAGTAATCAGGAAAATAGCTGTCAAAAACTGATTTCTCCCAGTTTTTTGTTTTATACCTCCCAAGGCTTGGTCCTGTCACATTCCTGACTATTCTGACTAATCTTCTCCTTCCATCCATGTGGAGTTCTACAGAATTCAGCCTCTAATACAGAACTGGTTCTGCAGACTACTGTGATCAGAGTGTTGTCACTGGAGATGTTGTAGTATTGGGATAGCATGGGTACAGCGATTGGTATTGGACCCTGTAAGTCCATTGTAGCAGGTCATGACACACGCAAAGCACTGTATCATCGCCTTGCTACGAATATTGTTTGTGTCACCTGACCACATCAAGCATACTCGCTGCACTGTGAAGTGCCGACTTAGAGAAGGTATGATCAGAGTCTGTTGTAGCTACTTGATGGCAGCACAAGCAGGATTATCAGTCAGAATGCAGTAACTCTTTTAGAACTCTCCTTATGTTAAATGGAGATGTGCCTTTCTTAAGATAACAGTTCTGGCCATACTGTACCACTGCTATTGCTCTGCATTCATTTACTGCTCGCAGAGTGTTTCATTCACACTGTGCGAGCCAATTAGGAAACTGTAATAATTAATAAATGAATCACTTTTAGTGGCAGGGGAATTAATGAATGAGTTATAATCGAGCACTGGACACAGTTGTTTTCTTTTGTTGGAATGACTACATCCTGAACAAAATTCTTTACAAATAGCTGTTATCCAAGGAGACATATTGCAGAAGAGAATTTTCTATATTTCTGTACCTCCTAGTACAGTAACACTTAATCCTGGTTAAAATTGGTAAAATGTTTTTGTCATTTGTTTCAAAGTAGGACCAGTCTGGTTTGGCTTTTCACTGGTAATTCTTCACGAGTGGAGAACGACATCCAGCTCTGACACACTTGATAAGTACAAACTTAATTAATCTTTCCCCCACTTTGTATCTCATCAGTTTCAAGATGAAGATTGATACCAGCCTGACTATGCCCCAGCTGCCAGAGGCCCTGTCCCAGGCAGGCCTGCAGTTTTCTGTGGCCACTGAGGAGGATTTCGATGAGATCATGGCAATGAGTCAGGACATCTATGGAGGCCTTGACTACCTGCCCACTAGATACACCAGCTGGCTACAGGAGACCAACCGCACGGTCATATTGGCCCGTAAACAGGGAAAAGTGGTAAGTTCAATGAATGATATGAAATTATATTTGAATTCTGGGGTTCAGAATATGTAGAATTCTTGGATTCTTCTTTCTCTTGTATTCTCTTGAAGCAGAAATATGTATAATTATTCTGAGATTTGCATCCATGCAATTCAATTTCTAGCAAGACGATTGTCAAATGTTAAAGGAATGGAGGATTAATAGGATTGTCATCGTGAAATTTCAATTTCTTTAAACTAGACATTATTGAAAAACAAAGCACATCACTGTAATGGGTTACACAATGAAATGTTACCGCCCAACAGTGATGCACACACCATATGCACACCCAGTGAGTTGACTCAGGTCAACTGGCAATTCCAACAGAAGTGGATCTGTAGTGCCACACATCACTACAACACGTACAGTGAAATAGAGAGACATCTTCCTGGTTACATCTAATCAAAATCAGTGAGAAATATTTTACATTAAATGTGTTACTCTAAAGTTTTACCTCCAAGAAGCATATTAATCGGATGCTTGAAGCATTGCAGGTGGCTCCCTATGACACAAAGCCCCTTCCGCATGCCTGAGCTCTCAACCTAGTCTCCAAGGGTGTACTAGCCCCCCTGTGAAGAGAACATATTTCCCATTCTTTTGGTGACCCACCAAAACTCAAGCAGTGGATAATGGTTCATATTACATTAACATATCCCAAATCTCTATGCTCTATCTATCTCTATCTGTCTCTATTTATCTCTATGGTGCTCTGGTTGGTATATGGTTTGCGAAAAGGCCAAGTCAGTTTGAATATTATCATGATTGTATGTCTTTCTTCTCCCTCTGTGATGTTCTGCAGATTGCTCTGGAGTCAGTGTGTGTGATTGATGATGGGGAGACTATGCTGGTGGAAGGTCTCCGTGTTGCCCCCCAGGAAAGAGGCAAGGGTGTGGCAGGAGTTCTGCTGCGCTTTTGCTCTGAGTTGGTCAAGTCCAAATATCCAGAGGTCAAAGTAAGCCGCTTGACCCGTGATGATCAGCTTGGATCCAAGGATTTCCAGAAGTATCGCCTCATAACCAAGCAGGTACAAACAACAAAAGCAGACAACATGTTTTTTCTGTGTTTATGTCTGTACTTGTGGTTAATGGCTGTTGTTAATGACGAGTATACTTTGTGCAAAATTAAATATGTCTTGCATTTATTAAATTTTGTAGTTGTAATTACTCCTCAGCTCACACAGTGGGTTTCTCTATAGGGTATTCTGCTGGTGCGCTTCAGAGCTGAAGACCTCAAGCTCCATCTGTCTGAGCTTGGTCTGGGTGGAGACATTCAATCTCATTTGTCCGACTCCTCCGCCAACATTCCTCCGGTGCATCTCGACCATACAGCTATCCAGCGGCTGTATCTGACCACTGACCTGATGCAGGGGGTCCTTCCTAATGCCACCATCATTCAAGACTGGCAGCCATTCAAGCTGCTGCCTAGTAACATGGCTATCCTGCTTAAGAAGGACATTGATTGGATGGTGGATGATGTGTCCAACCCTACTGTGGCCAGCCTCTGTACCTTCCCTTTCCGGGTGCCCATTGGAGATGACTGGTAAATATCCTTTTTGTCATTAATTAATTCATACTGTCAAGCAGATGTTACAAATTAATCCACAGACAACTACTGTTTATAATTGTAAATGTATTAAATGCTCTGCATAGTGGCTTCAAAAGACAAATAACATTTAAGAGGAGTATCATTTTCAGAATAAGACATAAAGTTAACTGGTACCCTTTTTTGTTAAACCAGGTATTACCTGAACATTGATATGTTCGGTAAAGACCTGGACCTGGCTCGGCAGCAGTTCTTGTGCCACCTGCAACGCCACACTGCCACCCTGAAGGGTCATGTGATGTGCCAGATGTTCCTGGACCCAGCTCTCTGGAAACCCATGGCTGAATTCTGCAACAGCACCTTGGGCGTGGAGTTGGTGAAGGAGTATACCGAGCAGTGCGTGGTGGAGTCAGACATCGTCTAGTTACAGAGGGTGGATGAAAAAGAGTAGAAGATAAGGAGCCAGAAAGGAATGAAGACAGGGGTTTAGTCATCAAGGAATGGACACAACTCAATTACACCTAACAGAAAAACAAACCCCTCATTAATGAGGAGATAGAAACCAAACAAACAAATTGTAGTTTCTACAACTTCTAAGAATGCAGTAAGTTAGATTTAACAGTACACAAACAAACATAGTATGTGGACATAAAATCACGAACACATCACACAATCAGTTATAGTAGGTCTGTGATTCTAATGCTATATGCTAAGATTCTAATACTATATTGATGTCATATATGCATTGGTGCAACTTTATGGTCATTTTTAAGCAGCATTTTGTTTTGAAGTATATGTAATATTCATAAGCTAGTCCCACAATTCCACTGAAAGAAATTTCAGCACAAAACATTGCTGTTATAAATGCTGGTGAGACCTAATGCTGTCCAATTTAATGTAACAACCTAAAACGTGAGTATAGCCTCAAAAGTGATCATAGAGTTGAACCATCACCTTATTAGCTTAGCTTAAAATTAAGTTTTATTACAATTTAAGTTTTATTACAATGGTTAGTGGTGTTTTTTGATATTATGTCCACCTCCTGTATGTCACATGACATGGAAAGGTTTAATACGCGCAATGAGCTTGTGGAAGCTTTCTCACATTGGTAGCAGTGATGTAACCTGAAACCTAGAAACAGTCAACATGCAAATGCTATTATTTGAAGACAAAGTTTAAGTACCCTTAGGGCATCTCAAAACTTTCATCTCTGTTTTTCTGTAAATACCTTCTAAATCTTCTAAATATGTACACAAACTGAGTTGGGTTACTAAATCTGCACAACTCTGAAGGCACTTTATTAAAACTACACAGACAGGCTCTGTCTATGTTAAATTAAAAGGAAAAAAATGAAATAATTCAGGATCAAATATGGGTAATTTACAGATCTTATGTTGATGGGTACATTGATCAGCTTGCATAACTGTAGAAACATCAACAACAAAGCTCTCCAGAAACAAACAAAGTCACAAAATGGCTGACAATTTATCTTTCGTTAAGGTCAAGCTTTTGTCTTAACTTATGTCATTTTTTTCAAATATTTGACTGTATATATGTTACCAATTGAATATTTTCACTTAAATGCTGCAATAAGACTTTAACAGAAATGATTAACTTTTGAAACTGTAAGTGAAATCTAGGCTTAATTTTGTAGGTCACTAGCATAATGGAAAACAAAATGCTAATGCTTGAAAATGTGTAACCGGTTTCTGTTAAGTTTACTACTGGCTTCAGCTAACACAGGGAGAAAGAGTAGAATGAAAATAACTCTGTTAGGATTAACATTAATATACTTTTATATGTTTTAACCATCTCTAATATTATCTGGAAAACCCCTACAAAAATAGTGTCTCCTGTGACCATACAAGACCAGTGTTCAGAGAAGGCTTAGCTAGCAAGCTGATCTCTAGTTTATTTTTTAGATAAGACCAGAATATTATGAATATTGTGACTTACTGTATCATAGTTAAGTAAGGTACTACTTTATACACGACTGGCACTATGTTAAAATCAGGACACCTCAAATGTAGCTCCAGGGAGCCATTTACTTAGCGTGTTGTTGGTTTACCATGAGCTTCCAGAACAGCTTCAGTGCTAAATGAAGGATGAGCAGCATTCTTTTTAAAGGTACTTCCTCATTTGGTATGAGATTTTACACCTGTGTATGAAACTGGAACAACCCTGGCAGCAGTACTGATACTTTACACCATGTTAAGAACCTTTGAAAGTAACACTACAATAGACGATAGTTTAAACTCATTTCAATTCATTTTTAGCTGTGTTAGTTGCATGGGTGGCAATGTCATTTAATATGCTCGTCTGCCACTTTTGTCTAAAACATCTTGACAATTTTTTAAATTTGATCCAGAGATTTAATTCTAACAACTCTGGTAATCCCCTGACTTTTCATAGTGCCAGTTGGTTAAAGTTATTACTTATCCTCTGGGGATCAATATATGTCATATATCTATCTTTCCAGCAGAAGATCACAACAGCTATGATTGCCTCACACTTATGATCAGATGGAATAACTTAACTGCTCATCATCTGACCTTTCATATAACACTACCATCAGGTCAGTATTTCAGTTTGTCTTACACTTTGGTTTATGGCCAAATACCTACAAAACTGATGACATTCCCATCATCCTCAGCTGTAATTTTTGTTTAATGCTAATGAGAAAATGCTAACTAACATGTCAAACTAAAATGGCAAAGACAGTGAACATTATGCTAAGTGTCATCATGTTACCTGTCATTGTGTGCATGTTAGGATGCTGACATTAGCATTTAATTCAAAGCATCAGTGTACTTAAATACAGCCTCACAAAGCTCCTTGCACTGCTGTAGACATATGATAAGTGGCCATGGTATAAGCACAATACCAGACACTGATGTGTTGACCATAATGAACATGGAATGGAGTAAACTATGTTAAATTAAAACACCCTTTTCCACACACGTTTTGCGTCCACCAACTTTAGTCCATTATTTACCTATGCTAGGATACCTGCAATATCTCAGTTCAGTTATGAGAGAGGCATCATAGAAGGCCCTAAAAGATCTGGTGATTAATTGCCCCTTTGGCATTAAAATTGCATCATAGGAACAATTATATTATCAAACACACACTCTTTACACTCTCAAAATCTCTCTTTAAGTGTCCATATAGATGTGACAAAGGATAGTTTGGCTGGGCCAACAGAAATATTTTTTTGGACAAAAAATCTCAGTTTTGCATAGAACTATTTACCTCCCTGTTGCCTTGAGCAGCTTTTATCTGGACGTTGACCACCTTCTTCTTCTGGTATGCAATACTTTTCTAGGTGTGAGGATGACTGGGCCTTTTTTCCTACAAAAAGGAAATAAACCGTTAAATAGACAGACACTTTTCAAAAATTATAATAATTTTAGTAAGGACCTATTAGAGTGGTCATAATCCTCAACATATTGCAGGGAGCATAATAAAATAGGACAACTACCTTTTACCCTTTTGTTTATAACCAAAGAAAGCCACCACTCATCTAAACTTATGCTAATATGTGCTGACAGGAGTGAAATAAAGATATAGAAGGTTGAAAGGCCATGGGAGTAAATGTTTTTACAATTTGTTTCCTCGTGATCAGAGAATATTTTTTGGGATCTATTTCTAAAATATTTAGGAAAATTATTTTATTGGGATACCAGGAACTGCCTTATTATGTCAGTTAAAATTTTGCTTTGGTAGCTCATATTTTGGTACTTCCAAAAAACGGTAACTACACAAAGTTGTTGCCACAAAGTGAAGTTTCGGGGGCCCATCTGAGTCATTGGCCTCTGGGCTAGTTTATTGATTCGCCTGGTTGGTAATCCAGCCTTACTTTTACAATTAAATACTCTTTAATATCACTATAATGATCAAAAACCTTTCATGGTTTGTCCATGCTAGTGAATAAGTAGGCTAGTTTCATTGAGAATTTACTGCTATAATAATCCTGGTATTACTAGTAGATGAGATAAGAGAGTGTTCCAGTGGTAAGAAACTGTTGATCTACACTCTAAATTTGACAGCATAGTGACCTTTGTGTAAGCAGATCATAGATCATTTGCATCTGGTTGCCTTTAGCAACATCCTCCAGCTTGTCCTTTGGGATTCTCAAGACATGTGTCCCATTTTGATGGGATATGAATTCTAGTCAGCATGCTCTTTGTCTCCCACTTAGACACTGGAGACCCTCTAAAAGGGAGCTGTCCAAGAGACATCCTGATTAGATGCCTGAACCATCTTCACTGTCTTCTTTTGATGTGAGGCAGCAGTGGTTCAACTCCTTTTAGTTCCTCACAAATGTCTGAGCTTCTCAGTCTCAGTATAGAAAACTCATTTAGATTGCTTGTATGAGCAATCTCATTTTCCCTGTCATTACTGCTCATTTATGGTTGGAAAGGTACAGTGTGCAGAATGACTGATACAGCCATTTGTCTGTTGATCTCACATTCCATGTTATCCTCACGAGTGAACAAGACATTTGATTTCTTTGACTCTCAAACCAAAGTCAGAAATGATCATTATGACAGTAGGTGAAGGCTGGGATGTAGATTGACTGCTAAATTCAGTGCTTGGCGTTCAGGTTTGGTAAAGTGTGCACATGACTGCTGATTCCGCACCAATCTACCTGTCGATCCCACATTCCAGTTTACTTGTAAACAAGACCCCAAGATACTTGAACTCAGGTTTCTTGTTGGCAGCTAATCACTCCCAACTTGGAGTTAGCAAGTCACCATTTACCAGTAGAGTACCATGACTCGGAGGTGCTAATCATGGATGAATTACCACACTTGAATTTTGCCCATTTTTGTATAATGATCATGATAAGCCAATTGGGCTGGTTTTGTTGATTTTGTGATCACGAAAAAACAAACCTTGTTCATTTACGACTACTTGGTTATTTAAAAACAATCATCTTAACCCATGTGCTGTATTGCCTTCTGCATGAAGATAAAGATTTATAAAACCTTTATCCTTGATGAAGAAATGTACATATGCAGACCCCCCACCTCCCCCCACCCCAACAACCATCACCCCCACCACACACAAAAGGAGAGTAAAGTATAGTAATCTTGTACCAGCTGAGAAATCTTAGAAACATACTCTATACAATTGACCAATTGGCTGGTTATTCTCCTCACAATCAAATACACCTGCTGTTAAGTTTTACTAAACATTAACCCTAACATTAGCAGATAGGGGTTTCCTTCAAAAGATTGTTAAATATACTCATTAACTTATTTTTTTGTTGTCTTGTCATGATAATATGTAATACATGTAAATACTGTTTGATGTATTGGAAAGCCACTGGAGCTTGTGTGATGCCAGAATGAAGAACACTTGAATTCCTCAATGTGAGGGAAAAAAATGAGTGGTCAGTCAGTTTATTTCTGAGAACCTGTCAACCTACCACTGATCACTGATTAAAATAATAAAATGTCTATTTTCAATGTTCACTCAATGCGCCCTGCTGCCGCTTCACTTTTCATACCACTTCAACATATTTTCTTGAGTTGAGTTCCAGCTTCACAACAGGCAAAGTGAGTTAGAGATCTTGATGGTCATAAGATAATAATCATAAGATTTATGGTCACTTTCTTTATAATTTACAAGTGGGAGTTGGGGGAACATTTTTCTGTTAAATCAGTTTTCCAATTCTCGAATTTATTGTTATAATTTGTTGTTACTTCCATCCGTCTAGAGGTCTCAGTATTCTTTAAATTAAGTTGGTTCTACCACATCTACTCTAAAGGTAGAAGTGTCACTAATAGCAACACTTGAAGGCAGAGCAAAAAGCATTATTCTGCATACTTCTCTTCAGTTCAGTGTGTTTTCTGTCTTTGTAGTGTGGATGTGATGAATCACTCAAAAAGAGATAATGTAAGGGGCCCCGGACACCTAGAAAAGTACTTTGCTTTAAGCATAGTGAGGCCTAAGGTTTAGTTTTGACATGTAATCCTTTTTTTGTATGGCAACAAACTTCTTTTTCTTGCTTGGGTCATGGCAAACTCAATAAACTTGTTCTCCTCCAAACGTGACCTTAACCACCAATGACCATAGTTAATCTTAACTATATGTGAAACAAATAATCTTTGTGATGCCTTCTCATCAGAACATAATCTTCCCAAACTATGGGCTACTCTTTGTGCCATAGATCTAAATATTTGGCCTCTTTGAAGTTTTTATGGAAACAAGAAAAGTCCAACAAGACAAGTTGATTTTAATTCCAGTTATTGTGTAATAATAAAAAAAAGCTGACCAAGTCATCATCACATTTTGACATTCCAAACAATTTGTCATTGACATGCAAATTAATCTGACAGTAACTGTAGGTTTCATGTCTGTTTTACTTTGCCTTGTTAATGATCCAAATTGTTCATTTCAGTCCTTAATTCAATCCTCATTTCAGCCTCCAAACTTCTGAGGTCTATAACTATTACTAATATTATTAGTAGTATTTTATCCAATGGAAAAATGTTTTTGCTACTGAGTTCTGCAGATTGACACCAATCCAACAAATGTAGTTTGATGAATTTCAATGACGAACATTTAAAATTTGTTCAAAAGGACTTCTACATAAGAAGAGATAATTCAACCCAAAGCGTATCAGTTTCCTGTAGAACTGTATTAATGAATTATTTGTCTGCTGCTTCATGTACTTCTGCTTAACCCCTAAATTTAAACTTAACTTCTCAATGTCTTGGATGAACCCCTTTTAAAACCTTTGTGTTTTTTGTTTTCCAAAAAAAACATAATTTCTTAGGGTTAACTAATCACTTTGTTAATGATAACAAATAATTTATTAATGCTGTATATGTCAGTAATGAGGACCACATTTGGGTTGAAAGACTGTGAAAAACCCTTCTGCTGCACAGTATCATCATCTAGCATAATACATTGCTGTTCTGAAATAACTTTAATAACTTCTGGAAAGAAACCCAAGTAATTAACAACTTGTTTATAACTGCAAATTTGCTGGATTGTTAAGGAGTGATGGCTGGAACAAGCTTCATGAGGCTTAGTTGTTGTTACTTTTATATGATTTTGGGTATGTTAGTGTGTTTTATGTTTCAGTTTTAAAAATGGAATATCTGTTCTGGCCTGCAGAGATGCTTAAATGTGTCTTTGTACAACTGTAATTACTGGGCTAATTTATTAGCCCAGTAATTAGCCCAGTTTCTCCGGGTTATGCAGCAAAATGTGTTATATTTCAGTGCTTTTAAAAACAACCCATGTCAACTCCATCAAGAGAACTTTAGTTTTAAGAGATGAACACTGACTCTGTTCTAACAAAATTATAGCTGCTTTCACAGATAAGTCATAATTCGCATGGTCAATAGTCTGAAGTCCTTGCCAGGTAAATGTTGTACCTTGATCCTGAAAACCTACTATACAAATGGTCTGTTAGTGCTTTTAAAGCATACTGCAAGATAAATGATAAATATATGATTTAACCATTAAAAGGCCATTAGTAACAGCCTGCAACCTTTGGCACCACTGTCTAAAACGTACCTCTTACATATTACATATTTACATATAACAAACATCACCAGCATGCACAAGTCAGGGATACTAACACTGAGGATGTATTGGATGAGGAAGAAAAGAAGAATGAAAGCTTAGATTAAAAAACTTACATGATAGAGAACAAAGCATTGAGCCCAGTATCCCCCAAATCAGATCAGAGAGAAGAGCTCCAGCCTTCTCAGATGTTTTTTCCAGTCCTCTAGAGTGCAGGATGCCTATACTTCTTACTCCAGCTAAAAGTGTGTTCAGGAGGTACTCTGGATTATATGCATAGTATTTCGTCACTGAATGTGGATGCACTGTGTGCTTGAGGGAAGGTCAAAGAAGTGCCAAATTTAATGGCTGCTAAACTTCAGTGTTGATTAAGTAGTAATTAGCTTACAGAAATCTTACAGAAAAGATCAACCAATGTTTGTTTGAACATCACTTTCAGTTAAAAACAGAGTCACTTAGTTAAATCTGTGTATTTTTTCATTATACATTCGCCCTATAGCACACAAAAAGACATCAAAGGTCATCAGTGGTTGAATGTGACTCTAAATTTGATTATTGGATTATTATATTTTTGGTTACTTATAGCACTTTGTTTAAAAGATGTGATAATTGTATACTTTAAATGTATACATAAAATGCTAACATATTGTGCTGTAAACCTTATAAGTATTATAGGGTTAAGTGTTCTACTAATGTATGTTTTATGAATTACTGTACAAGCCATTGAATTAGTGGGTAAAGCAGCATGCACTTTAGTTGTCTTGGCAATAATAGATATGCTCCCATCTCCTGTAAAGTAGCATCAACTTCAGTGAAAAACAAATGTTTTTGTTGCACATCTTGATGTCTAGAAACAGTCTTACATTGTCATGTGAAATAAGCCTTTCTCTGTCAGTTTGACAATGTTTCTACGAAAGCTGAACATTTCTCAAACGACATGTCGAGCAGTTTGTACAGCGACAGCATACAGTCACACAGAAAATGAGGCTATATTTTCTTCTCAGAAAGACAAGATTAACACAATAAGAGCTTGAAATGACTGTGTTCTGATGGAGGAATGTTTGGGTTAGTTAAGTCAAGATAAGAAGTAACTAAGAACATTTAGCGTAGTAGTTTTTAAGTATTTTATTTTATGTGAGTAATTCCATTTTAGACCTTATACATTTCAGAAGGAAGAAGGAAATATTGTCCTTTTTACTCCACTGCACTAACCGGACAGCTATAGTAACTGTTACATGTTACAAGTTACATGCAAAAAAGAAAACAAAACAAAACATTAAAAAAAACTAATATATATACACACACACACACACACACACACACACACACACACACACACACACACACACACACACACACACACACA
>JBAJHX010000042.1:16724272-16734747 GCA_037176925.1 Amniataba percoides | reverse complement strand
GGTGAAGTCTTGATATGACACATTTCTTTTACTTGAGGTGATCCATCCAGTAAATCAGTAACCACTGTGCTGCAGGTGAGAGATCCCAAGACCCTCCTAGCCCTGCCTGGTGTGCTGGTCGGAGACATGGGCAAAAAGCTGGGCCAGAATGGCCTGGATAACGGGTAGGTGATAGCAGAGAAGGATTTTTCCACTTTTTTTTCCTGAAGTCATTTATTCACCATTGGTCTAATGTTTGATAATTTTTTCAGCAGCGGAGATGGCCCACAGCTCTGTATGTGGAGAAAACATTTTCACTGATTTGTTAACACATATGCTACATTGAAGATTACTTCCACTCTGCCACAAACCTGTAAAGCCATTTCTGTTTTTTGCTGGTATTTCCTGTATTTTGCTCCCATGACCTAGAATGAAACTCACTGCAGAAGCACTCTGAGTGTGTGTCTTAGTATCTCAGGATTGTTACTATCCATTGATCATGTAAAGTGGCAACATAACCACTAGAGGGAGCTGTTAGACTCTGAGGAAACTTCATTTTAACAAAGTGGTTATCTCCAATATATCAAATAGGCTGCTCAATACAGTGAATAAAAAATTGTTGCTCATTTCTAAGTCTAAATCAATCATATTAAATATAGTTGGTTCTGAACCTTTGTAACTTTTAGATATACTGGATATTGTCTGATCTTCAGCCCTAATAATGAATTGAATCTCTATGGGATTTTCTATTAGTCAGGTAAAAAAACTATCAAAAATATTATCACTCTTGGATTAAATATTTAATTATTTTTCATATCTTAAATTATTTTATTTGTATTGTTTCATTTTTCTTTTTTCTCTACTTAATGTTATTTGTAGTGATTTTTCACATTCCTGACTCCTTTTGTGTAAAGCACTTAAATTTTGATGTTGATATAAAATGATTTTTATTACCTACTTGTGAAATTTTAAGAGCTGCTTGCCTGCTCAGTAACCAGTTGAATCATCATGTAACGAAGGATACGATTCAGTGATCAGAGTGGCCTTGGCCAGATGATCCTTTCGAAGTTTAGTTCATTGCATGGCATTTAGTTTGATGTCAGCGATGTGGGTCAATACTGTCAGATGTAGCAGTATTTCTGTGACAAAAACTCATCATTTCACCATACATTTACATTTGGTAAGTCCTATGTTTGTGTTACACTTTGTCTACACACAGGTGTATAACAAACGCAGGACTTTTGCCAGTTTCTGTGTAATCAGAGACCAATTTGAAAGATCTGACTGTCACAAATCTTCTTTACCTTAAGGTTTGCTATGTTTCATAATGTGAGGATACCACGGGAGAATCTACTCAATAAGACTGGAGATGTTACTCCTGATGGCCGCTATGTTACCCCATTCAAGGTTAGTAAGATTTCCACTAGCGGCTAAAGATGAAACTTCAGAGTTATCAGCACCAGATGAAGTTAAATTGCACTACTCAGTGTTTTTATACAGTAGAAAAGCTATTATGTACAATGTGAAATTTCCTGCTTGCAAATTATTAACAATTCTCAAGTTTCCCTCAGCTCTACTGAGTATTTAGGCTCTTTCAGCTCAGTTTTCTGGGTTTATCGCCCACAATGTCATTGTCGTGGTCTCAGTGTTCTCATCGGCCTGGTTTCATACAGCAGCAGATCTCTGTTTTCAGTGCCCATATTCTGATAATCAATCTGAATGATTCAAATCAAGTATGGGTCTTCACTCCAAAAAAACATTTTGTGATGGTCGACACTGGCTGTAAATGAGATTCTGCAGCCCAAATCTTTTTAACTTTCCTTCAGTGGTAATTTATTTAGCAGAATTGTAAAGGAGAGCAGTGCTGAAGCACTTGCAGGTTGAGATGGGCGAGACATAATATTCTATCACTCCAAATAACACGAGGCCGCTTCATGATGATACTTTCTAATGAAAAATAATCTGTTGTTTTTCATTAGAAAGAAAATCTGCATGATGTTTATCAGCTCTGAGCAAATTGTAAATGCAGCATTTTAGTCACGTATATATTTTGTGAATCCCTTGTTTTCCTTCAGGACCCCAACAAGCGTTTTGGGGCGTCTCTGGGTGCCCTGTCGGGTGGCAGGGTGTCAATCACCAGGATGGCTCTGGTCAACCTGAAGCTGGCTCTGATTGTGGCCATTCGCTTCTCAGCCACCAGGAAACAGTTTGGACCCAAAGACACAGAGGAGATTCCTGTTTTAGAGTACCAGTTACAGGTCAGAATGCAGTAGAAAAGAGATCCATCTCATACTCAAAGTCATACACACACATCTAAAGTACATTAAAGGTTATGTGGTTATTTATCTTATTTACCGTGATTTGTATGTTATTTCAGCAATGGCGTCTGATCCCTTACCTGGCAGCAGCATATGCTCTGGAACACTTCACTAAATCCATCTTTATGAACTTTGTTGAGTTCCAGATTGGACAGATGATGAAGGACAAGAGTGACAGACAAGTGAGTGAAGATGAGGTGCACGTGTGTGTCTTCTCTTACAGTTATCAGTAAAAACTATAGTCTCACGTATCCACTGTGTGTGTATTTAGGCAGAGATGGGCAGGGAGATCCATGCTATAGGCTGCTCTAGTAAACCACTGGGCTCATGGACCACTCAGAGGGCGATCCAGGAGTGCAGGGAGGCCTGCGGTGGACATGGATACCTGGCCAGTCAGTTTCAAACAGACACACACACACACACACAGATACACACACACATACAACCAGAGAGCTAACTACCTCAGTTTTCTGTCTCTTTCAGTGAACCGATTGGGTGATCTGCGTAATGACAACGATCCAAACTGCACATATGAAGGAGACAACAACGTCTTGCTGCAACAGACCAGCAACTACCTGCTCAGCTGGCTCCACGCTAAACACCGCGGTCAGTCCTGAATGCACAGAGGCATTAGAAATAACTGAAACTGCTTTAACTTATGGTCAACAGTTAGCAAGCTAATCTTGGAGAGCTGATAACTGACAGGTGCTACCATGTTTCCAGTCTGCTAGCATTATAGCAGGTAGCTTGAGAGCCCTGCAAGCTGTAAAGTTTGGATGCTGTTTTGTACCTGGTTGGTGGATGAGACACCTCTGCGTCGTGAGCGTCCATCATCTCTTTCGCAACAAGACATGCAGCTGAAATTGAAATCTGAATTTTGGTTTATTTACAGTTCAGTATGTTTTGGGATCATAGTTTTATACATTTCCAGTGTCTGCACAGAAATACTTCTTTGGATAGAGTCTGCATACAGTTTGCCAAATCTACATGTTGACTGACCTGCCTCTGAATTGGTGACAATTTGGATTTGTAGGAAATAAATATGTAAAACAAATATTAAGATACTTTAAGTTGTATTATGGCAACAGAGAAGCACACAACCTGCTGCAGTATTTTTAAACAGCATCAAACAATTAGGCTTTCACTGGTTTTCCATGAACCTCCAGATAAATTGCTTTTTTTTTTTTCATATCGATGGACAACTGAGATGATGACCCTACTCTGTGTAATGTGCATATATTTTTAATTGGTAGGATTCTGAAACACTGGATTGCAAAAGCAAGAGTGGAGTTTTAGTGGCAGTGTTGTCTGTTTCAGATGGTGTGCGGATTGAGTCTCCTCTTCACACTGTGGATTTCCTGGATGAGTCACACAAGATTCTGGACAGCAAGTTTACAGCAACCACAGAGGAGGAGTGTATGGACCCTGCAGGTATTTCATTTCAGTTCAGCCTGTCAGGATAACTTCCATAAGCTGTTTACAGATGTTCCACTATAAAACCAGAAGCCAGAAGGAACTGTGGCCTTTAAAATCAGACAGTGCATTCACATGAAAATGTGTTCGTCAATATGAGAAAAGGCAGAGATGAAATGGTCCAACCTGTTAAGTGCAAATTAGATCAATGGTATTTATATGTCACTGTCATGGTTATATTAATTTTATGTGTACTTGGATAAATGCAGCCAAACACTTACCTGAAATAACATATTGAAAGAAGGAGGAGTATTTGTAGTGAAATCACATTTCATTGGCATACAATTTCAGATTTAAGTTTGATGAATCCAAACTCAGCGTTGTAGCAGCCGTTACCACTGTTAGCATGTACAAAATAATCCAGTATTGTGTTGAATGATAATTATTTATCTACTTCATGCTTAAGAATGAATTTGCAGTCATATAGGATGTAGTCTTACTCTGTTCTATGGGTGACACAAAGAGTAATGCACTGTATTTCTAAAGTGCTTTCTCAGTGTAACCTGGTGCACATACTCCTTGTTTATCATTCAGCGCCATTGGCAGCCTATAAGTGGCTGGTGTGTTTCCTGCTGAGGGAGAGCCACAAGAGGTTGAAACAGCAGGTGGCCTCAGGAAAAGATGAGTTTGAGGCCCGGAACAACAGCCAGGTAAGACACACAGAGCGCTGCACAGACACAGAGACCTTTGGGTTCTTTAATGGATACTCTCAGCTCCGCCCAAAGCTAAAAACAAAACTCTTGTTCTCAGCTATTTAAAAAATCTCACCGAGGAGATATATGACAATCTTAATACACTGCACTGCCACCAAAGACCACCAAGCAAGCATTCCCTCCACCTTGTCACCAAGCTGCTGTGCTTGAATCCAGTAATCAGTAGTCAACTCTGACATTCAGCCAATAAAAAATGGGCTAAACAATGTTTTGTCTGGATCACATTTCACTTCTTAATCAACCTCTACTACGATGTAACAAAAATAGCTAATTGGGGATTCAGATTGACAAACACTACATGTTTCAGTCATAATAAAACTGTATTTTTGTAAGGTGCTTCCGTTAGATCACACAACATTTATTCAATCGTAGGTTTGAAACAATAAGAACCAGGGCACAGATTTCTAACAATATAAATGACTGTCAGTAAGTGAGCTTCTGAGCCGAGTCGAGCCGAGTCGAGCCACGAGACTGATGGAAGTGCTGCAAAAAAAGTATAAAGCTATAAATAACTCTTGATTAGTAAAGTAAAGACATTTTAGTAAAGAAGACGTTTTATTCACCCTCATTTAATCATTTTTTCAACTTGTTACTTCTGCATGATTCTCGTGTGTTTTCACCGTTCCAGGGTTTAATTGTGACCTGTATTGTGAATATTGTGTGAATATTGTGCCCACCCTTGTTCATTCCCATTGCTTCTTCTGCAATATTTGTCCCACAAACACATTGGGATTTGGGGAAATAATTTGAGCCAAAAATAGAAATATTACATGGACATTATTTTTTGTGAATATATAATATGTAATATGATGCTTACATATGTCAATATGATCTGAAATTAGCTTTCTGACTCCAATGTGGAAGCTCCAGTGTCTTTTAATGAGGCTAGCATGACAGATTTCTATGTGTGCGTGTTCAGGTTTACTATTGCCGTTCCCTGGCCATTGCCTACATCGAACACAACTGCCTTCAGAGGTTTCACGAGCTGATAACTGACCCGGACACCCCGGCTGGTCTCAGGCCTGTGTTAAGCAAACTGTGCGCCCTGTATGGTCTGTGGAGCCTCAGCACCCACATGACCACACTGTACCAGGGTAAGTACTTTATTACACCTTTGTACTTCAAGCATACATCCAGATAACGCTTGACATTGTACTAATATTTGTAACATTTTTTCCTGCACAGGTAATTACGTGAGTGGAGGGAAGCCGGCAGAGTTGGTCCAGATGAGTATTCTCACTCTCTGCTCCCAGGTTAGAGGAACATCTGTCTCTCTGTCTGTCTCTGTGCAGTGCCCATGACCCTTTGACTTGCCCAGCTTACTAATTTTTACATTACTCAGCCCATAGTGAGTCAGTCCCCTACAGGCCCATGTAAAGTGAGCCGTGGGCTGGATTTACAGTACGTCTGAGTCAGACTTGAGTCACATTCCAAGATCTGACCCATCTTAATTTACATGTGACATTTGAAAATGTAGTTGTTAATGAATTAATTAAAAGCATTAGCAACACAGATAAATGAGTACAATAGATGCTGTTCTCCCACCTGACCTTAAGCTCAACCTCATCTGCTCTTTGTGTCTTTTCTGCAGCTGAAGGACGATGCAGTCGCACTGGTGGATGTTTTTGCACCCACTGATTTCATTCTCAACGCTCCTATCGGCAATGCTGATGGACAGGTAAAGACATACAAAAACACAAAGCGGAATAATACATGAGTGAAAATATATTTTTGTGGTGCATAAGAAGAAGAACTATGATGTGGTAGCAGCACATTTTAAATGCTGTTGACGAGTTTATTAGGTCAGAGAGACTGTCAAATGTGGGACAGCTATAACGTCATTGTTGTCTGAGGGGAAAAAATGAACAGTGAATCTGCTTGGGCTGCCAAAAGTTTATTTCTTAATGTCAGACATCCCACGTTGTTAGTAAGCTTCAATGTCAGGTACAACCTCATTTACATACATGAGAGGGGTCAGAATGTTAAAACCACCTCTCATCATGATGCAGTCCAGCACACCACCACTCTCTACAAGCTCGGGAATAAACCTAAAGAAGAATTATAATCTTTGTGACAGTGTTAACAACAACGGAAGAATGTTAAGCTTTGTAAAAATCGAATTTGTGACAGAGCTGTTTGCAGTATTGGAACACATTGGATCATTTAGGTGTGTCCGGTTGGTGTATATTAATGAGGAAATCATATCTGAAATATATTTCAGCTGTAGACTAATAGATAATCTACTTGTATCCTTTGATATCAACGACCCACTTGTGATATGTGTGGTGCCTGTTTGACCTTCAGTTACACAGAGAATGAAACATCTGTCGCTATCTATCTATGACTGATAAGGTGTGTGTCATGACATTTCTGACCTCTGGTTGACCTTGTTCACCCAGCATGCATCTCTCCCAGAGTAAAGGCAGAGATGTCATAATTTTATATCTGTGTCAAACAACGTGAATGTCACAGAATACATTAAAGAGCACAGATTCCTGTCTGTGCTGCGGTGCCACAGTTACAAAAACATGACTGAGTGCGTCTGTCCTGTGATAACCAAGAATGTGATGCCATGTTTTCCGTTTAGATTTTAGGTTTTATTTATCTTAAAAAGGAGCCCAGAATGAGCATTTACATTCAGTTTATCAGAAATAACATTCACATACACATGCAAAATCACCAAATTGGGAATATGATCATTTTAGCCTCATCACCTTTCTTCTGTGTATTTGTCTTTGTTGTTTAAACTCTGATTGATAAAGGAGAGCTGGACTTCTGAACTGTATCCATTCAGAGTTGGTTCATGTGTGGTGGAGTGCACAAGCTGGGATTGAAGCAGCATCAGACACTCTGCTCTGATTGGCTGTTTTTTATTCAGATGTGGTGGATTCTTCTCCAGTGGTCTTAGAAGCAGCAGGTGGAGCCAAAGGAGTTTGATTTTTCTTTGTTTTAAGGATGATCTGTCTATGAACTACTGTAAGGATAGTGACAGTTTTAGAAAATACGAGTGTCACAATTATCCAGGTTACCTACGTCAGCTTTAAGGGTCATTGAAAAAGAATGATTCTTTCACAAATCACTACATCTCAGTGAGTCAGTAATAAACTATGCAGATGTTTTGTCTTCTTCTCAGTCACTCCCCATTCCCATGTATGTCCCACTCTGAGACATATTTAGTCAGTCAGTTAAGTCCCATTACTGGAAGAAGAACTCTGGCTGCTCTCTCTCCGTTTTCCAGGAAAACACACCAAGAATTGTGTTTGGTTAAAAAAACAAGTAATAACTTTGTGTTTAACAGTTGTTGATGATGTCTGCTCTGTCTGAGAGCTTCCTTTTTTCATAAGGCGACTCGACTTATGTTTGTTTTTGCCTGAGAAATGAAGACATCATGCGGAGACACAGTGTATTCGGTTACTCAGGATTTATCAAGTTTATTTGTGCAGCAATGAGAAATTTTATCTGTAATATCTGGCAAGTAGCATTTGTTCTCAAGCGAATTACTTTCTCCTTATTTGAAAAACATTCACAATGAGGTCTCTCCTAAGTTATAAAGCATTAGGAAACTTTAGGAAACAGGTCCTTTATTATTTTAGTAATCACTCATTGGGGAAATAATATCTAATGTTTATTTGTTATTACGCACACATTGTATAATGTATGCACACACCATGTGGGCCATGCTGGTTTTGAACTGCTGATCCTAGATCCTCAAAAACGGTTTCAATTAAAGGAGTAATCAAGTAAACAGGATTTTTTTTAGCATCAATGCAATTTGTCATCTGCAAATATTAAAAAAGGCCTATTCTTCTCTTTACCACTTCTTTAATATCTGAGGTATTTAATTAATACAGTTAAATAACACAAAGATAGGACTTCAACCCATAGATTTAACACAACATAAATATACATACAGTAAAACTTGACAAATGTCAGTATTAGAAGAAGTACTAGTACTTTGGGAAGGTTCACATTGCCTGGATCTTGAGTATTCAGAGTTTTAGAATTAAGTCTAGTTGCTTCCAAAAACTGGGAGAAACTCCTGGCACACACACACTAACACACATTTCAGTGGAGCTCTTGACTAGGCCATGCGTCACATCCTTCTCGTCCTTCTTCCTGTAAATGTTAATGACAACAACACCATTTACAACAACAACAACATAACAACACTGTAATGCTGCAGAAATACTGCGAAAATAATGAAAAGATGATATGCTGAGTGGAGTCACAGTTACTCAGCCACGTTTCTCAGCAGGCCATCGAGCTACAAATCCTTCAGAATGTTCACTAACCCAGATTAACTGAAATGTAACCACGGAGCCAAATCTTCGAGACTTCCTGTTTATCTGCGTACACATGCAATCAGAATCAAATCTGCTTGGGCTGTTTGTTTGAAATAAGGAAACGTGTTTATGGAGGGCTTGAACATGACAGCTTTTCTTCTTCTTGTGGTTGTCACGGGCCCAACAGGCAGTGCGATGGCAGGTTTTTGATGTCTGACAGGAAGTGATGATGACAGCCTAGATTATTTAGGAAAGCAACTCTTTCATATCAGAACATGGCAAGATGATGTCTACTAATACTGTCTTTGAGGATTTATAATCAGAGTTTATAATGACAATAATGACTGATTTACTGCTCATATTTCAGCCTGGATTAGAAACCTGATTTAAAACGCAGACAGACAAAAGAATCTTACTGGCAGATTATAACACAAAGGTTAGATTTGAGTATTTTCTAGATATATCTGCTATTTGTTTTCTGCTGACATCTGATGTGCCAATATTTTCCCTCTTTTTTTATTTTGGATTGTTGATTTTGATGCAGCTTTGATGCAACTTTATTTCTAATTTACAGGAGAGTCCATTACGATAAAAAACATGAGCCATACAAGATAAGACCTTAATCATTCAAAAAAGCCACATTCATTCAGAACACACTAAACATGTGAAGCAACACAATTTCCTGAGCATATACAGTCCTTCGTATCCAATAGATATCTCCGTCATCATTCAGATTATCAGTGTGAAAATGGTCAGGGTAGTGGGCTGCACAGTGGACGGCATGAGGGCCCTTCTGTGTTGAGTTTGCATGTTCTCCTTCCATATTGAGGAAGTATTTCCTTTAGAGAGTAAAGCCAAACTGTTTATCAGTGGTGAGAATAAACATTTCCAATGATGTTAGCAGGAGTCTTTTCAGCAGAGAGAGAGAGATCTTTTATGATCCATGCTAGTTATTGTAGCCGCCTTGTTCTGAATGACAGGCACTAGCAATACAGAGGTGATAGAATCTGGAAGGACACCGTGAACCATGAAATCTGTGAAACACATGGCGTGCAGAGGACCCGGCCTATTACTGGCATTCCTGAGGTGTTCTGCAGTAACACGGCCCATACCTCCAGCCTTGTTATTGACTAGTATCAAAATGGCATCATGGACATCAACGTATTTGCTGACCATGTGTTCAGAAAGTCAGTGAAGGTTCTCATTCATCCAGGTCATCGTTCATCCAACGTGTTTGCAGTCAGGTCAACTGGACGTAGATAGTTCCTTGAAGACATTTCACCTCTTATCCAAGAGGCTTCTTCAGTTCTGGTGGTGGGTGTTTTGGCCTCAGCTTATATCCAGTGTGGGAGTGTGCATTAGCTATTCGTGGTCAAACAATGGGTGTGAGACCCACCCAGCCACACCTAACGATGGTTGTCAGGAGGGTCGTTGGATCGTGAGTTTCAACAGCCGTCGTTAACACCCCAATGGCCGTAGGTGGGTCGTTGGGCCATGGGTTTCAACGACTGTTGATGACCCGAATGCTAATGGAGTCACTTGCAGGACCCCCCCCCCCACATCTGTCCAAGTGCTGAGTCCTTTTTGGGAGTCTAGAAAGGACTTGGTTGTAGGTGGGAGATAGAAAGTGTTGCAGACCACCACCTCTGTTCAAAGATGGTTTCTCTACTTTCACGTAGATGGCCTCCTTCACTCCTCTCTCAAACCAT
>JBAJHX010000042.1:16703126-16713301 GCA_037176925.1 Amniataba percoides | reverse complement strand
TGTCCAATCATTTCTGTCATTTTTTGTAAATATTGAAAATAGGGACTCAGCTTTGACAAGTGATTATATTTTAGTACTTGTTAATTGCATGTTACTTGAAAATATGACCAGCCTAGGACAACATTTTAAACAACCTTACTGAAATACTTCATGTAGTGATGCAAAACAGCCTGTTAATTCCAACTGGATTTTAGAGAACTGAACTTGAACTGTTCCAAATTAGAATAAAAACTTGCATCTTCTCAGCTCAAAACCAGTTTTGAAGACACTGAGGTCGTGTCCTTGTTTCTTTCTCTGGGGACTATGAGTTATACCGTACAATTACAAACTAATATATTACCCATCTCTCAGGACTTTATGCTACAGACACATTTTTGTTGGTACCAAAAAAGTTTTGGGATTCACCAGTACGGCTATATTTCCAAAAAAATGGAAAATTGTAAATGATATAACTCTGCGGTGCATTTTTCTTCACTGTACACCCCGGGCTTAAACCTGAAAACCAATCACTGTCTGTCTGCAGTGACTTTGCCACTGAACCCCAAAAAGAGTTTCCCTTTTTTTCCCCTCAGCATTCCAGCATGGCAGACTTGTTGCCATTCAGGAATGTTTATGACAGGCCATGAGAAGTACCTTGTTTCCACACAGTCAGGTATTGTGCCACTGCTGAATACTTAAATGTTTCCTGCAAAAACGTCCCATGAGTCATTGGCTATGACCTAGATTTGAAGGTGAGGGCATACAAGCAAAATCGAGACTGATATGAATCTATAAACAGTCCATTGCCCTCAAATGAATGGAACATTTTACAATCTGCCAACTGAGAATTCAACCTGTGAAGTGTTTTCTTTGTCCACTTTGGGCTGCTACACCCAAACAGCTTGTTACCCCCTCACTATGAGGGGGACCCAGCTACTACAACTGCTATTCTGACCCCACAACTGGAGAACAGTCAGGAATGCAAAAACGGCACGTTGACTGAAAAATCATCTGTTCAGACTGCACTGAGGCCCATTTAAAAAACAAAGGTTCTCCTCCATCTCTTTTCCATGGTTTCTAAATTAGAACTTGAAACACGTAAGCATATTGAAATTGATTCTTGCAGTTTCTTGTTGTATCCACTTAAATGCCCTTACATTGCTTTGGATAACAGCATCCCTCCCATTGGAAAATTCACCAATGTCATTCACCAGTGACAATACATTTTTTAATCTTCTTGAATTTTGGTTAAAGGAAAACTCTAACTTATATGTACATACAGCAGAATGTACCCAGTTCAGGGCCTGCACATTCATGTTCCACTTCTAATGCTTATATAATATTATGATCACATATATATAACAACTTTATTTATATAGCACTTTTTTATCAGGTTTACAAAGTGGTTGTCACAAAAAAACTGCAGACAAAAACAAAAAGAAGAAAAAAGGAATGATAAAACACGGGGGGATAAAATGAAGCTAAAAATTTAAAATGCCTAGACAGGAACAAAAAACCCAGAAATATTACATATTGATAAAGACTTTTCTTTAAAAATAAGATTAAAAAAATGATTTAACAGACAGTAATGAAGGGGACTCACAGAATAGCCAGGAAGTCTAAGGAAATATCCAGGTACATAAAAGAACAATTAGTCCATTATGTAGTTTGGAGTAAGGCCATTTAATGCTTTAAAAGTGACATTTGAAAATCAATACAGTGAAATTGTGGAGAAATCGCATAGACAGAACCTATAAAGGGCTACGAGGTGAACTCCTACCTACTCTCCAGATGAGGTGGTTTACAGCAGATTCATTATAGAGTAAAAATCTGCCAAAAATCCTTACACAAACAACAACCACTGATGTGATTCTCCCCCAGCTCTTAAGATGAAAAGTGTACAAGGTATCCAATCAAAGCATCTTCATATTTAAAAGAAATTGTTTCATTACAGGTTTCACAGACAAACAGTTTAGCAAATTCCTCCCATAACTTATTGAAATGGTTCGTCTGGTCATACAACTGACATACAGTACAAATAATACAAATAAAAAACATAGTGCTGGTCAAGAAGGACCATCATTTTTGCAGTGGACCACACTGGCTACCTGACTGAAGGCCAGTATTGACAAAACTAAAACCCTATTTTCATGAAAAATGTGTGTGGCCTAGTGTGCGAGGCACTGATGTGCTCATGAGAGAGACGAGGAAAACTGTCAGCTCAACTGCTGTAAAATCTTTAGGCATATATATATTTTTTTTAATTGGGGGCTATAACACTCAAACACACACACACACATACACATACACATGCAGGTCCTTCAACCCAAAGTGATTCATACAGCTTGTGTGAAATCTTTTTTTATGACTGATACAGTAAAAAAATCGTTTGATGAAGGTTGATGAAGGTGACAGCATTGATTATACTGCACAGACTTTTTCATCATGACATGACAGATTTGATTAAGAGGCTTGATCTCATAAAGCTCTTTATCATTCACCTTTTCCCCTATTCTGAGTGCTGTTCACCATTTAGCATTCAAATTGACAATGGCACTTAACTCAACTTAATCCTATCCTTGAGCGCACCCTCCAAAGGAAACGATCACCATGAAACCAGTAGGTGTTGTGTATGTGTGTGTGTGTGTGTGTGTGCATGTGTGTAGCATGATGGGAGTATATCTTGCATTTTGTCATACAGTCTTATAACAGTCTTATAATAATAAATAAATGAGTAAAGTCATCACCAGAAATCCCTATAGAGTGGAAACTCAGGAAAGCTACCTTGCTTGGTTTAGGAAGAGGGGCTCGTTGTGAAAGCAGGCCTGGGTGAGGGGGCCTGGTCGGGCTCAGCCGGAAGGACAGACACAGTGCCATCACCTTGTGGGGCCGGCACTTGCAAGACATGACATGAGGGTCAAGTGTGGATTGTTGCCATGGCTGAGAGGTTAACACACTGACCCTGAACCATAATGTCCCACTCCAAATCCACTCAGAGGTGCAGGTCCCAAAAATTCTGACAAGTGATGGCCGGTGTTCGTGTGCTTCCATATTCCAAGGAGAAGCCAGGTGGGTTTTGTCTTCGTCATGGAATAGTGGATCAGTTCTTTACTTTTGAATATTTCTTATGAATATTTCCCCCCCGTCTGAAAAAAAGCTTGCTTAAGAAAAAACACTTTAATTATCTGTATTCCATTGTCACCTTTGTTTTTAAAAAGTACAATATTAAATGTATCAAGTCAACAGTACAATAATCACAATTACTTTTACTCCGTAATCTATTGCTTTATACTGAGATCATTTTCGAGGTAAATTCTTGATATCCAAACTGCATTGCTCTGCGTTGTTCATGGGGGGATTTTACTTTGGTAGAATTAACAGTAAGTTGCCAAGGTAGAAGACGTGTGTGCTTGACAAAGATTCCATTGCACCGGTCCAGCACTTACATAATCGGATGTGTTCTTTCACAAAAATAGGGCCTTTGATGTTGGCCTATCCCTGCATGAGAGCTGTGCGTCCAGTGTCTACTGCATGATAACATCAGGTTCGATGTTAAAGAGCAGATCGTCGTTATCCCTCCTGACCTCCAGCAGCAGGGCCGTCTCCTCCTGCAGAGCCCCCTGCAGGTCGGCTGTGGTCGTCAGAGGTCCACCGTTTAGTTTCACAATAATGTCTCCATCTTTGATGCCACCTCTGTAGACAAAGAGAGGGATGAATAGAGACAGATAAAAAGTAAAGTAAAGTTTTTATTCAGTAATAGCCCTTGTTTAAGGAGTGAATGAATAACATAAACCTACTTCTGTGCAGGTGAATGAGGGATGACCTCATGGACATAAATCCCACTGGACACATCAGGGAAGTCTGGGTTCTGCTGTTTTAGCTCTTCAATTAACCTGAGATAAAAAGAAAAATACACATTTTCTAAAAGACAGTCCTTTTTTTAGCAACCAACAAACATGCATCATGCATGTACAGTTCATCCTCATAGTCAAGCAAAAGCATAGAAGTGGCTGAAATGAGGGTGAAAAAAATGTCAGGGGGTCCAGTAGCTTTTTCTTAGAAAGTGTAAATAACATCATTTAAGGTTTATCAGCATGTAAGATAAGCTTTAGACATTGTTAAAACCAGTAAGTTTAAGCTGTGATGGAGCCAGTGCTAAAATGACTGAGTCATCAGCATAAAAAGGTGTATTTTCATCAAATTTAAACCTTTATGATTAATATAAAATGGAACAACTAGCAATACAAAATGATGATGCATTCATGTGTATTACTATGCTACAAGGAAGCAATGTTATTTAGGTAATCTCTATACAACACAGTGCGAATACAAAACCTAAAATAGATCCTTGTGGGTCACATTTCCCGTCAAAACGATAATTATCATTTATGACTTACGCTGGTGTGATGGTGAGCATTCTGATTCCAATGAAACGCTTCTTAACTGACCTCACATCTGAAAAAAACTGCAATTACTTTCTATACACTGAGCAGGACACACACAAATGTTTCATCCCAGTCCAGTGATGTCACTGTCAGACTCACCTTTGCTGTGCTTGTCGAGCGAATCATTGAGGAAGCGGGTGATCCTGTCGGAGGGAATCGCAAATGAGATTCCCGCTGCAACCTTCAGGGTGTTGATGCCGATCACCTCCCCGTCCTCAAATACAGAAATACAGATCCTCAAATTTAGATATAGTCATTTATATATAGAAATGACAAGGATATTTCCAGGTCAAACAATAGTCTCTTTAACAAACCCAAGCACAGAAAGATATTTTACAGAAGTCATGGAACTTTACAGGTAGGAAAGCAAAAGCTCACCAGATTTACAAGAGGACCTCCTGAATTCCCATACTGTGTAAAAAAAACACACAAAAAACAGCTTACAATATCATATTCTTACAACCTAACTAACCAGACTGTAGAGAAAAAGGTGTACTGCTCATCAACAATTTTAACTGACAGCGCATGTTTTCTGCCATGCTTTGTTCTTACATTGATGATAGCATCTGTTTGGATGTAATCCATGTCGGAGTCCCGGAGGCCCAGTTCCTTGCCGTCTCTCTGAGCGGTGCTGACGATACCAGTGGTGACAGTGTTCTGGAGGGCAAAGGGGCTACCGATTGCAACCACAAACTCCCCGGGCCTCAGATCCGCACTATGGCCCAGAAACAATACAGGAAGCTTTGTCTGGGAGGAGGTAAGGAATGGACAAAGGGTAAGGTAATTCTGTAGTAACTATATACAGTCATTCTATATTCCATTTGTCCATTTGTACACAGGTTATTAGGATCAGAGGGGTGTCTATCCCATCCGACATCGGGTGAAAGGCTGCATACACCTGGACTGGTCGCCAGTCAATCACAGGGCACCTATACACATCTATAGACAGACAAACCACTGTCTATAGATGTGGTGTTGAAGAATAAGCATGCTATTTAACATTTAAACTGACAGTGTCGACATCGGCATTGGTTTTTAAGTTGTTCAATGTGCTACACTGGACTCCTTAATGAGCTGTCAGGTTGGATGGTTGGAACAGTAGATTATTCAGGAAGAAAAGTTGGAACACAAGACAAGTGCATTTTTCTATTGATAAGACAGAGATATCAGGTAAAAACTAATGGGGTTTGTTGTTCAAAGGATGAAGCTATGTTGTGTAATGTCTGGTTAGTTAATGCCAGTGTTAGTCAATCTGGTAATGTTACTGTTTTATACAAATATAGTTCTTCATTGAATTCTTTTTGTCTACACAGATGAAGAATCAGCAGCACTCATTTATGGGCATTGATGTTTTTTCTCTAAGTATGGGATTTTGTGAGAAAGTCAATATAATTTCAGTTGGAATCTTAACTTGGAAACTATCCAGGCACATCCCAAATAAATAAATAAGCCAACGGTGTGTATCTCGTTCCACCTGAAGGTCAAAACCAAATGTTGCACTACAATGTAAAAGACACTCATTACACGTTATTGAGGTAGTAACTTTTGATATTTACCTTGATATACTTTTGATAGACCAATGTTGTAGTGTTTTCAGAGGGGAGATTCTCTGCAGCAGTTTTGGTGAATAGTAAAATGTGTGTGCATACCCATAGAATATGCTGTGTGAAGTAAAAACTGTTTCACAGATGTGCAGCTCTTGTTCATGAATCTATCACACACCCTAAATAACCTTTAGGGTTGAAGCCTGCACATTTCTGTTTTTCATAGTTTGGTTTAGGAAAACATGTAAGTTGTGTTAAAAACAGAACTGAGGTCAGCAAAAATGCCTGTGTTGACAGCTTTAACTGCTATCTTTAGTTTCAAGAATATGCAGGCATTGAAAACCAATAATCAACATCATGTTTTGAACACGATGAACACAAACGTAAAGTATGTTAAACCACAAATTACAGCCTGATGATTAAAATGTCTGTAAAATACAGTTGTAAGGTCACACGTTAGAAAGTATCCACCAAGAAAAAAAGGAGGGGATATGATGAAAAGGAGGTAAAGGGAAGAGGGGGTTGAGCTGAGTAGAAACATATGCTCAGCAGACAGACGGTGTGATGGAGGGAGGAGAGAAATGAGTTGAAACTGCTCTGTGTAGGATTTCTTTAAGGTGGAGTGTGTTGGATTGTGTTTCTCTCTCTCACTCCTCCCTGTCTCAGTCCTGATCCAGCTCTCCTAATTCTAATGAAATGTCAACCTGCGGTCACACTAACTGGACCTCCAGTTCAGCTGGTATCGGTTTTGAAAGCAGATGCTGATATTTTTCACTTTTGACCTGCCCATTGGTGTCTTCCTTTCTACAAGCTTGGGCTGGGTGGTGTTATTCAAGTATTATTCAGTCGAACCAGTAATCACAAATATATCTGCTGAACCAAAAACATGGTCATTCCTTAATATTTATCATCCTAATTCTTTGCTATGTTTTCTATTTGATTAACAACACAATGCAATACAATACACACCATATTATAGTAAAACAAGAACAGGTAACAAAGTGAACAAAGCAAATCTGGACATGTATAGTTAAGAAATAATCAATAACCACCAACAAAACAAGAGAAAAAAGACAACAACAAATATTCTAAATGGTAATTATTAGTCTTTGATTAAAGACTCAAAATAAGCAATCCATCAAAAGAAGGATTGATAAAGGTTAAGTTTGTCTGGCAATACTTGGTGGTAGGAGAGATCTGTCTCCTAATAACCACAATTCCAACAGTAACTATCATCTACTGGTACCACTTTTCTTACGTTTAACTGGTGTATAATAACGCTTGTGTATACTTTTGAAGTGTTTGCTTTTAAATGCTACAGTCCTTCATGGCTCAAAGCACACGCTCTCCTGGCTCCATGTGCTTGTGATCTGGCAACTGGTCACTTCGTTTGTACTGTGTCCCACCCCTCACACCCCGCACGCTGTTATTGGCCGGGGGCCAAAAGGTTGACGCCCAAAATGTCTCAAACACAGAAAAATGAGAATATCCAGGCAGAGGGCAGAGTCGGATACAGACACATACTTCTAGTGGGTCATAAGTGATGACTGAAATGATTGCTGTGAGTTTGTACATTGTTTTTAGGAAACTTCTACTAGTTATACCTTTAATCCTGCTGCAGTTCTTTAGGTAGACTTGATTTTTGTTGGGCAAGTGTTGAATGAATGGTTACACTTTGCTTCCTCACCCGGCCCAATGCAGTGTAAGTGCTTCTTTATTTTTGCTGGTTCAACTTCAAATAGTCGATGACAGCATGCATCTATTTGTCGTCGTATTCGCCTCAGTTTTACATTATTTGGGGGTCAGGCATACTCCCAGTTCCCAGCAGGCCCACACAGTCAGGAATGTTGCAGTCTTTAACTTCGACAGACAGGACAGCCAGGGTTCAGATGGTTTGGATCCAAGCATTACATATTCACAAACCAAGTGAGTCAGCACCACGCTGTCCAAGTGTCCCAGGCCATGGCCGATCAAAAACCTTTCCACAACCTTGTTTCTGGTGCTAAGAGGCTTCATGAAGACTTAATATTTAAAAATATAACAGAACATTTTAAAGGCTTAACATGACATTCTGGTTTCATATCAGCCCAGTAAACTTTTTTTTTCTTCTGTTTTGGATTTATGTAAGAGCAGCACACTAAAAAAAATCCCCCTCTAGTATGAAGTGTATTTGTGACACCGCAGGGGAAGTTTGGATTCTGACAGTGTGCCATTACCCCACCCCATTAACACACTGTGAACACTGACACACAGTGTTGTTACACTGTGAACACACGTTTAGTCTGCTGACCTTATCCAAAGACTATCCAAAGACTAATGGCCCTGTTGGAGTTTTACTGGAACAAGGAATGCTGATGGAGGCCATGAGGCGGATGGATTAAAGCCACCCTGTGGAGTCATCGTTGTAAACAAACCCTGTTTTCTTTCCATCCAAAGTTTCCCACTAAAATGTGGTCGTGACAGACATGTTGACTGAACTTCTTATCTAAAAAATGTTTGCATTTATTTGTATTGGATTTTTAACCTGCATTGTTTACTTAGGATACTTTTCTTCTTCTTCTGCTGCTATAACTTGCTGTCACTCCATGCTGAAATATGTATTGTGTACAATGTTGTTTTGGTATGTGTGTATGCAAACTCTGTTAAATGCCTGACTGAATATGTTTGGATATCACTGGCCACTCAGTGGTGGACGAGTCAGTGTGCAGCATATTGTCACAGCTGATGCTGATCTGCACATGCACATACTATGCCTCATTTATTGGTGATAAAACTCACCTTTGTTCAGTTCAACACATTCAGTAAGTTTTGCCACATAACCACTCTTGACCAGTAGATTAAGGTGGCTGACGTGAGCAAATGTTAGAGGAATGTAGGAGGTGATATTGTAAAATAGACACAGTCTCAAACCAAAAGCAGAGTCATGTGTGTGAATTTTTAGTTAACTCTTCCACTGCCACATCTGTGTTTTTTGCAGACTTGTGCTGTGTGACTGACCCTTGTGCAAAACAACAACAGTTCATTTAAATTCTATTACAGATCCGACCCCAGTTGGTGGATGAAGTTTGGGAATATTGTTGACGGGCAACACCCGAAAGAAAGAAGTAATGGTGCCCTGCCAGGCTTCTGACAGAAGAGAAGCACTGCGATAAGCCAAAGGAACAATATACATTATATGTGTTTATCTTAGCTGCTGCAGTGAGGTGTCACGTCTGCAGTCCTTCATCTGACATGAGTGTGTCTCAATGTGCAGCAGTGGTTACAATGAACAACACTACTGCCTGATGGTGTCTTTTACTGTAGATTCTGTATTTTCCATCTAGTTCTTTGACTTCAGTTGTACAACAGATGTTCATCTTATGCACATCTGGTTAGAAGCTTTTAGCTGCATGCCATGAGGAAAGATGAAACTGTTTGTCTGGCTCTCCAGTGCTGCGTGTTTACTCTAATTTCACATAGTTTTTGAATGGTGGGATGGAAATTTATTTGAGCCATCTCTGTCAGTATAGATCATGTCCAATGAAATGTTTGGAGGAGAAAATAGGTGTTGTTCTTCTTGTATAATGAATATAGTATGCGTATGAATGCTTTAAGAAAAAGATTTAGCTGTGGAAGGCTAAAAACTCAACAGAAGTCACAGAGTGACTGAGAGAGGCTAATGTGAGTTTATCCATGTTCTTCATTAGGTCTGCTCTAACAGATACGATCACCTGGCAAAACTCAAGAAACACAAGATAATATTGAGGTTTGTTCTGGCAAACTAAATGGCTAAAGCAATTTGGATGTGAAGGTCAATGAGCCTATTCAAACACACTGACCCAGTTTATGAACAATGTTCTCACTGACGGAAGTAACAACTGTGAAAATGACAAAAAGAATGACATTTCTACAAAAACATGCACAAGATATCTACAAACTGGCAGCAGGAGTAAAGTCTTTTCACTCATTTTGGGTAAAGCCTAACATTGTCAAATGGGAAGTGAATCAGGCAGCTTAGAGTCAGTTTTTACTGTCATCCACACATATCAATATTCACATTCTAAAAAATACCACAGAGCAGTGAACTCACCTGGGGATTGATTTTGATGGTAGCAATGTCGGACTTTTTGTCAATATCTTTGATGCTTGCTTCATGTATGTCACCATTATGCATCTGGACCTTCAAGACAGAATGGAAGAATGAGATTTTAAGAACGTTAAGATTTCA
>JBAJHX010000042.1:16672566-16686896 GCA_037176925.1 Amniataba percoides | reverse complement strand
GTCCAGCTGCAGCTCTAGATGTCCTCATATGGAGCTCTGGTCCACTCGAGCTTCTCTCCACAACACAGACACAGATCGTGTCCCCACCAGGCCAAAGATCCTCAGACAGGTGGACCACATCTGTGCACAACATAAATGAAACCTAAAAATTACAATACAAATCTGCTACTTAAATTAATGTATTGATTAGTTTAGTCTATGTTTAGTTTCAAACCATGACAATGAAGCGTTTGAACGTAGCTTCTGTCTGTGGGAGTACTTTACTAGAACACTGTCTTTACAACACAGATAAATGTAACATTAAATCATAACTGTGTGGCAGCTAATGGCTTAACCAAAAGGACAAAAGACACCAGAGAGGTTGGCATCACTTTTCACACAAGTCAGAGGTTTATTTTTATCTCAAGACATATCCATCAAACCTGCTATATTACAATCAACACAAAAAGTAAGGCCCAGTCCAGTCCTGGAAACCAGCACAACACTAACTGTCAGTCAACAGTCAACCTTTCTTTGTTGATCCTTTCAGTGAATACATCATCCATTTCTTGATCGGGTAAAGAGAGAAAGGAGATTTGTTCTTCAGCACGTCACATCAAGCTTACAATTTTAAAAACTGCTGCAGTTTCTGTTTCAAAAGGGGGAGAGAGAAAGAGACCTTGACTTGTGTGAAATTCAAGACAAATATATTCAATAGTAAACTTACTGCATGAGGGGTGTGTTTCTCTCTACAGTAATTGTCTGCCAGTATAGGCTCTGGATCTCTTAAGGAATCTCTTATGGTTTATTCTTACTGATAACTGTGATCAAAATATAAAAAAAAAAAATATATTATTTGTTTATTCTAGACAGACAGAGCTGCCTTACATTCATTACTTTGAATAAAACAGAACTGGTGTATTGGTACAAAAAAAAAACAAGGATTATAAAGAAAACATGAGCTCCCTTCACTTTAGTTTTCAACTACAGCAGGTTTAAAATCAGTGAGATGACTACCATATGGCAAGTTATTAATGCACAGTGTGGTGCTGTGGTATTTCATATCTATGCTCTTCATGACGTCTTTTGGGAATATTTACTGAGTTAAACTGCAATATGCATCTCCACAAGCTGTCCCTATGAGAGGCTCACCTCATCACCTGAAAGTCCTAAAAAGTAGAGAAAAAGTCCTACAGGAAATCACACAACTACAACTGTTTTAGTTTTATGATTTTTAAAAATATATTCTTCATCTCCTGTCAATGAACAGAGGCCTCAGTGGGCAGTTAAGGCACATTTTGAATTTTGTAACTTGAATTCATAGCAGTAGGTGGATGTAGGTGATTAGAACCAACATCTTAACTTCTGTGTCTTTACCAAGTGAGGTGTTCATTTTTTTTTCTTCTTCGGCATCAATTGACTCTGTATTGTAATTATATCATGCTTCTCATGAAACATTTTTTTTCTGTATCAAAAAAGAGTGTTCATCAAGCAATCTGTTAAGTTTCTTGTGAAATTCTTCCTATTGTCCGCTGGTCTTGTACTGTGAGGTGCTGCTATACTGCTGATCCGGTGAGATGTTAACCCTCCTCACATTCAGCTCTGCAGCAAATCCTCTGGCCTTCTGGTAAAAAAAGAGTGAGAGGTCCCGGTCTATTATGAAATTGTGGTAGATGGTGGCGAGGCGGGTGCACAACTGCAGCTGTGACTTCTTGTTCCCCAGATCCATGGCTGCAGCTAGAGCCAGGTGGTAGTAACCTGCAGCGTCGAATGGATCCTGTAGACATGACAAGGAAATGTTCAGCACCTTAAAAACGTGTAACTGAGTCACATTATTGGTCACTGTATTTCATACAAAATTTCAGTCAAAATGCTGTGTAGCACGCACACACACACACACACACACACACACACACACACACACTTCGTTCATACACCCATTCTATGTCACTCACCTACACTAACACAGCGGTAAAATCATAATCTAGGACATACAAACACTGTGCAGTATTTGTTTTAACATCGCAGACGCTGCACGTTGGAATGATGGAACAAGATTTTCTTAATAAATAGATACATTTATGGGAGGTGGCGACGTAACCACGAAACACTGTAGGTCAATGACATCTTAAACTGAGGACCTGTATTTTCTTCTCTACTATGTTATTCTGAGGCCAAATAGTTTTATATCCAATATATAAATGTATTCATATTGATTTATATCAATATTGGAAATAATAATATAATTTGATTAAGTTATGTGATGTTATAAGAAGCCGAACGTACCCAGTGAAGGTTACTTGCACTTTGGAGCAATAATTTCACATCTGGGTTATTACGATTTCATAATAATTACTCCATGTAATTGTGGTGCATATGATCATTTATTCAATCTTGAATTATCCCCAGTGATACACTTTCCTGCTAACAGTTGAATGCTATTCTGATCAATAGTTTGTAGCAGTAATGTGCCAATAATGTAGGCAGTACCAAGGGGTGATAGGGGTGACTGAAGGAATCTGTGGGTGTGAACTTGTCTAAGTGTTGGTAGTAAGATTGACATGATCTCACTGTTTGGAATATAAAAAAAGATCCCCTGTTTATAATTTGATCCCTTACCTTGAGGTCATAGAATATGATGTCTCCCAGTGTCTGGTACACCCTGACGTAGTACAGTGTTTCCTCATCAAACAGCAGAGGAGTGGGACAGAGGGTCAGAGTCTTCAGGTAGTAGTGCTCAGCCAGTTCAAACTGCTCCAGACAGTGATACAGAGAGGCCAGACGGTGGTAAGCCACTCGCTCATTCAGACGCTCACCTGTACGTATGACACAGCACGGAGGTACACACTGCTTATTTCTTATTTGGTATGTGCAGAACAATTACAGAGAGCACTGCCATCGACAAGGAAAATCTTAGTTCTCTCCTACAATGCTCACATGAGGTTTATAAAAGAAGAAAAGAAGAAGAACCCAGGAGATTGCTGTCAAATAGACGGTTTTAGAACTGTTTGTGTAACTACTACTGCCGTATACCATGTGACTTGAAACCATGTATCTTTATATATCTGTAAGTTCAGGACAATCATGAAATCAGACCATGAAAGCTCTTCATTTAAGTGTAAATTTAAGTGTATTTTTAAAGCATTTATTTCTCACTCATCAACTGGAATGTATTATTTAGGTCAGTAGGTCTTTTAATGGGGAAACATGTAATGTATTTCCTGAATTATATCTCAAGTGGATGGCAGTGAATAGACTATATCTGGCTAATCATAAAGGGAAACTACAATGATAAATTACAGTCCTGCACAAACAGAAACATCCTGTGTTGCAGGTTTCCATACCTAACGTGATACTGATGTCCAGGGCAGTCTGGGCAAACTCCACAGCTTCTCCATACAACTTCAGACCGAGCATCAGTTCAGTCAGTTTATTACACAGCCTGAGCCTGGAGTGAACGCTGCCGCTCTTCACTGCAATGGGCAGAGCACGGTCCTGCACGGTGGAGTACACAGAAGACAAAGGACATTATAAAGGGCTAAAAGGAAAACTGGAGTTTTATTATCTTAGTTTTGACCATCAATTCTTACTCTGACTGTAACAGTTAGAAGGCAAGTGGAACAGGAGTAAGAAGTTTAAGCAGATATGAGAGATATTCTAAATATTTGCAGTCTTTTTATTCAGCCTGTACCCTGTAGAAGGTGACAGCCTTGTCCCGGTCCTGGCAGCTGTTGAAGAAAATGTCTCCCGCAGCTTCCAGAAGCTTCAGGATGAAAGTGGTGTCTCCTGTGCTCAGAGCGACGTCCTGAGCTGCCTGATGGCGACGGCAACAAAAATACAGTCTTTCATTTTCTTTTTAGTTTACCTGTCAAATGCAGCACAAAGCTAAAGCCGACAGAGGCCACAGGGCAGCAAAATCACAAATAACAAATTTAAGACCTCTATTCTCTGTCTTTTGCTAAAATATCTTTCTACTTTTTAGGGTAGCGCTGTGTTATTATTTCTCTGTTGCTCTCAGTTTAACACAGACACAATTTTTATTCGCAAATTAAGTCCAGTTACTTCAACTTTTTTCAAAGCAGATTCTTCTTTTCCTGCAGATTCCTCAAAGGGGAAGGTGGAGAGATTCTGCCCATTGATCTACTGGTAGACTTTTAATGTGAAAAAAACTGCAGGAAGAGCTGGATGGCAAAAAATGGCAAAGTGAATATGATGTGGTATAGTTTGAGATTTAAGACGCCATTTGATATCAAAATACTATACTATGAAAAAAAAGAGCAAAAACAAATATATTTGCTCATTTCAAATTTTGAATGATAAATTATTAAGCTTGGTAAATAATAATTAAGAAGCTTTGTGGCTGGAGCGGTGCTGCATGTACACCCTCTACTGACCAGGTGCCTCTTGTGATGAGTGATAACTTTTACAGAACAGGGAACATTTGTCTTAGGAAACAGGGGAACTAGAAATAAAGCCCTCTCTCTGATGTATAGATCTTGCTGCAGCTGAGGCAAATTTTAGAATTAATGATGTATTGAGACTTAACACAGATCACAGTTGAGTTTCAAAACTTTTGGTTGTGCTGCAGCTGATAATAAAAGTGAGGTCTACACTGCTGCTCTCAGACCTGAACATAAAGGTCCACTAGTTCAGTCTGCTCCAGCAGGTGGTAGATCTTCCCGGCTTGCAGCCAGCCATACGCCTCCTTCTCCTTGCAGCCCAGGTCAATGAAAATACCCAGACTGCTCTTGGTGTAGCTGAGAGCCGCCCGGTATGCCCTAAAAACATTCAAAGACTTAGCCCCGTTGCACCAAACGTGGAAGACCTTCAACAGCTGAAGCGATTTGATTTTCAAAAAGTTTGCTTTTTTACTTCTCTACTGTTTATGTGTTTGTCCCACTTCAGTAGAGACTGTACACAAAGCTCACTTGAAAGAAGTGAATTTAATGATTACACACGTACATAACTGCTCCAAAATGCAAAAAAAGTGCTATTGTTTCATTGAAACAGTCGTCTTTGAAAGGAGCAAATAAGAACAGAAGTGAATGTTTATATCGAACCCATTCCGGCTTCACACACACACACACACCTTTCTGTGCCCAGAGTGAGGTAGAGCTGGCTGGTGGCTTCCAGCGCATCTCCCTCCTGTCCTCTGTCTCCCGTGTGTCTCAGTAGCTGGACCCGGTGCTGGCTGTAGATCAAACACTGGGCCTGGTCCGGACTCTCACACCCGTAGAGACGGCACAGGTGTCTGGTTGCAGTGAGCTGACCTGCCGACGAGCAGCATTTCAAGTCATCGAAAAGAGCAAGCTTAGCGCACGATTCGAAGCTGAACAATTAGAAGTGTGCGACCTGCGTGCTTACAGTCCAACAGGTTTGCACTGATAGCCTGCAGCAGAGCCCACTCGTAGCATCCTCTCCCATAGTCCAGCTGGTGCTGCTTCACGTAGTGTTGTCCCAGCTCCAGCAGCACTGTGATGAAGTTTGCCTCATGACCTTCTTCATCCAACTCCGAGAAGAGCTGAAGAGCCTCCGTCAGGTATCTCTGGGCCAGTCCTTTAGCTCCCACTTTCAGACACAGCAGGCCTTCATGAAGAAAGAGAAGCACAGAGTCAACTTGAAGTCCACTGGAAGAATCACCCACCAGGAAGCATACACTTTCTTACCTTGGTTAGCCTGAGCTACGGCCCAGTTTGGCATGTCCTCGTACTCTTGGCAGATATCAATAGCCGCTTTGTAGCTTTCCAACGCCCTCTGGAGGTCACCCATACATCGAAGTGCCACGCCACGCATGTTGAGGACCACACCTGAATTAAACACATTGAGCCTGGTGTTAGGTCAGACGAAATAGTCTGCAGTGGTGAAAAACACCACATAATAACACAAATTAACATTAACATATGACAATTAGGTAATATTTTAATGTCCAAATCAGTAGGTTAGTCAACTTTGGTCAGTTTGTAGAATTTCCACAACCAGTTTCTCATGGTTGTCCTCTGCACTCAGCATATTTCCACCACAGGAAGTATCAGCATTAGTATTAGTCTATGTTGCTAATGAGTTCATTCACGATGGTTAATGCCACTGAATTGGAGAAACAAATTGTATGCATTTGTATGTCTCATACATATATGTCATCTTTTATCATGCAAAATGACAAAAAACCGCACATGGCTATGTTGTATCAGCATGTGTGGAAACTATGTTTCACCAATGCCTTCATTTTTGTGACATGTCTGTTTCATGTATTTTTTGCTTTATGCTCACATTCTTTAGGTTATTTAAATGTATTTCTGACTTCTTCCTGTGGCTCTTAAGTGCCCAGAAATATTTCCTTGCACCAGGGCTTCTGTAAAAGACATATTACGCCACAGAAACCTACTGACCTTCCTGAGGGGTCGTGCAGTGTTCTGGCATGGAAGCTAGGACCGAGTCCAGGATATCAAAAGCAATATCTGGCTCATTGTTTTCAATGTGAAGCCAGGCCAGCCAGATCAGGGCACTATTTCTTTCTGCGACGGGGACGGGCAGTCGTGAAGGTGGATTGTTGTTGATCAGCGTATGCATGTGGCAGACAGCGCGTCCAACCATTCTGTGCTTATAAAAGAGTTGGCAGAGACAGATGGTAAGCTGAAGGCTCAGAACATGGTATCGGTCACTTCCTCCTCCTTGGACTGCGGTAGAAGAAGAGAGAGCGTGGTGTAAATATGGAGCCGCTTGAGCCGGGATCGAGGTTTCCTGTTCTCTGATCCCATGTAGTCTGTGGACGTTGTCCAAAACTAGAACCACGCTGCTCAGACAGTCAGTGAGTGTGGCAGACGGCTGCAGTGAAGCTCTCCTGGCTGAACTGACACTGAGGCTGGGAAGCTGGAGTTTGCTGTAGAGCCCCCCCAGGATCAGGTATCCATGACTGGGAGAGATGCTCCATGTTTTTTGAGCTTCAGCGCAAAGAATAAGCAGTCTCTCAAGATAAGGAACAACCTGACCCCCCTCAGCACGAAGCCAGTGGTGCTTGGCCAACAGATAACACGCCCTGGCCTCCGCCATTTTGTTGTGAGAGAGAACAGCTTTCTTGAGGATGTATTTAAGGGCAGAGTTGTCCTCTAAGCTTTCCAGGCAGTCTGGGATTCCCAACAGCAAGCCAACAAGTCGCTCTGTCACAGCGAAGAAACCTTCAGCATTTTTCTGCAGAAGATAAATGGCTGCCAGGTTGGAGTAGATGCTCGCCAGCAGTCTGAGGTCGGTGAAGCCGTCTCGCGGCACGCTGAGTGCCTCCTCCAAGTAAACCCGGGCCTGGCTGAACTTTGACCTCCCAGCACACAGCTTACCCAACAGAAAGCACAAACGGGTTTGTGACCAGAGGAGTCGCTTCTTCCTTGCTGTTTCCCTGGCAACACCCAGGAAGGCAACCAGTTCGTCCTCGTCAGAGTGACCAGTGAAGGCGGAGGAAGCAAGTAGTTCTGAACTCAGTCTGTACAAGATGCCAAACTCCACTCTATAGTCTCGTCCTTCTAAAAAAGAGAAGAGGGGAATGAAGTTCTCAGTGTTGTTGTTTTGCTCTACCACTTTGTGAACAGTGAAGCAGGGAGGACTGGGGGTGTTTGCCTCTGCATTCAGGGCAGAATCCTCGAGAGTCCCGAGGTCCACAACAGAATTTGGCATTGAGTCTTTTCCTTGATCAAGAATCCTCTGGATATTTTTGTTCAGCTCAGTCTGCTGAGCATCAGCTTTCCTTGAGGAGCTGACTGCAAAAAATAAAGATGGGAAAAAGATATTGAAAAGAAGAGGAGGCAAGATATTTTGACAAAATAGAAAACACATTTATGTGACATTTAGATGGCATTACTTACGTGATGTTTTTTTCTTAGAGTCCTGGTAACTGATCATATCTGAGATTGAACAACAAAAAGTACAAGAGGGTGAATGAGAAGCTTTGGCACCTGTTTATTAAAGCTCATGAAGAATTCAGGCAACAACCGAGTTCAATACATTAAAGAAATACTGATTCCTAAAATCAGGAATAGTCTGATATCTGTCTAAATCATTACTGGATTGATTGTGAATTTGATACAACAGCTCCCCTCATCACTTTCCATGTGCTAACTCACAGAGGAACTGAACTCGGCATATCTTCTGGGTGGACAAACAACCATCCAAAACAACCATGCAATAAGAAAACTGTCTGTCTCTCCTTTGAGTGTGGAAACTGTATTTTTCCAGTTCTAATATCAATCCATTCTCTTTCCAATCTTACCGACAGTAGTTTTAAACATTAACCATGCAAACCTATTTCTGTAAAATCTGCACAGTTCAATGTGACCTGTGAAGCCTTCTGTTGTCAAGATGGCTCACCCAGTTTGTAGTTTTGACCAATATCATTTTGAGATTTCTTCTTCAATAAGGCAGTTGTTTCTTCTATGACTCTGTTCTCCTGTGGACTGAAGAATGTCCCCTCTTCCCCATCCAAAAAAATATCTGACAAGCTGGAAGGATAACAAACAAGATTCAGGACTTTCAGTGTCAGTATTTTAAAATGATTTAATGTGTGTTTTGTTTAAATGGTTGGCTAAGTAATACTGGCGACACACTCACTTGTAAATGTCAGCAGACGGTTTCACCAGGCTCGTCTTGACCAGACCGACTTCTCCTGTCGCCTCCTTCCTCCCTGTGAACCAATCAAAACAGGACACCAGAAGTCCCACAATAATGATGCGATCACCAGGTGTCACACTCAGCTCGTCTGGGCCTTCGGCATCGTACTCCTCTGTGACCAGACAGGTGCCCCTGGCTGAGCGAAGGAGAGGAAAGAGAGCAAAATGAGATGAGACGTCCACAACTTTCAGTAATGCTGATGAGTGAGGTCAGTTGGTGAACTTGTGCTCTTTGTGTTTTCATTTCCATTATGGCGCCCTGTTTCATTGTCAACAGACACTTTAAATGAGTATTTCTAGACCTTCTAATCCTGACTGAAGTGATGATTATTCATAGTTTCTAAGCAAAACACATTTGAAGTTTTCTCTACATGTTTTTATTTTCTATTTTTGAATTTTCACTTTTCATTCTAAGTAACATCTTTCTTTTTCCAAATTAACTCCACATTCCACTCAAATTATGAAATTGTGTACACTATTTTTAATTAAAAAAAAAATTTAATCTGTGTATTTATAGTTATGTATATGATATGATAAATCAAAGCTGTGTGACTCAAAAGAGCATGACTTTCTGTGTGAACACACTGTCCACTCTTTCTTTGCTTTGGCTTTACATGCAACATTAGCTGATTAGCTCTGTGATGATGTTTTTTGAATGTTAATGGAGCACCTGTGATGATAACACAATAAGCCAGATTAACACTGCTGTCATTGTTAACAAGCATTTTCTGAGCGATACATGCAGAAAATGAAAGATAAACCACTAATATAGGACAAGTAAAATGATCATTCATAATAATCCCTTATTTTCTCACATTTTTATATGTTTCGATCATATTGTATCCTAAATTCATTTTACTGCACGTACCAAACTGCAGAGGGAAGTCACAGGTGAGTTTCCCATGGCCGACTAACATGCTGTCTGCACCGGATTTGAGAAACCATCTGTGGAGACGTGGGATCATGTGATCACAGAGAATAACACATGTCCTGTGTATGTGTGTTACGTTTGATTCACTGAGACTGTACTGATCGAGCCCTGTGTGTGGAGGTGACTCACTGATGAAAGGGGCTGACCGGCTCAATAGCAGGTTTGGGTGCAGTGCCTCTGGCTCCATCAGCGAGGCAGAGGACGGTCCACCCTGACCCCAGGAAGGGGGGCTCGAACTGGGCTACGTCTCCCTGCTCCAGATACAGGTCACCTCCAGAGGTGGAGCTGTCAAACATCTGGTTGGTGCAACAGCTGGCAAACAGTGAACCTGGAGAGAGCAGTGTGTGTGTGTGAATGAATGAATTGAATTTCTTTGAAATGTCATGAGCATTTTATGTCATGTCGTGTGATTTATACTTATTTTTAAGTTGCATACTATTGCCTGGATAACTGTGATGTTATGATCTGCACCAACCAAACAAAACCCGTAACATCAAAATACAGCAAAAATATAATTAGTAAGTAAATAAATAAATAAGTGGTTTCTGTCATTTTGACAAATGAAACTGTTGTTGAAAGACCAAGAGTACTACAGATCAGATTTCAAGCTATATCTTATCAAGTGTTGAGCATGGGGGTTTATTAAATAACAATAATAACTATATTTCTACAGCATCTTTGAAAATAGAGTTGAAAATGGTATAAAGTTCAAACAGTAACAGAAAGAAGGGTTATATAGTGCATCTATATAGCAATAGAGGGATAAATAACAAAATAGTAAGTAGCAGTAGTAGTAAAAACAAAAACTAGTAGAATAAAAATAGTGCAATGAAATACAATAACACACAAATAAAATAAAATAAATAAAATGTTCAATATAAAAAGGCTTTTACATATAAAATAGATTAGAGAGCTGTTAAAAAAGTGATCCCCTCTAACCATTGTTACACTTCAGACTGTGTTATGAATTTTTGCCGGAATTCAGAGGGTAGTTAAAACAGAGGTGCACTAACCTTATTTCCTACTGCTGTTTTCTAATAAAAAGTGAGTATAACTTAGCAGCCACACTGGAACTATCCTCCTGTAATATTCTTGGCTGTTCATAATTATATGCAGTACATGAAGGCATCCGTTCATCTGCCATTTCCTGCTGACTGACACCACAGCAGATAGACACACCTGTCAGTCCATGTACAGCTCTTGGTTTATCAAAACTTACTACAGACAGACCACTAGATGTTCTCAGTCTAACCATGCGAGAGAGTTCCACTGGTATATTCCTGGTAACCCCCACTGATTTCGCAGTGGGGTGAGAGATTCTCTCACTCTTGTACCTTTAGGGAGGTGCAGGAGGTGTGGGTGGCCCTGTGGGGCACCCTATCCTCCTCCTCAGTGATTAGATGTCCTGCTCTGTGTGGGAGGGTTCTCACTGCTCCTTCTTTAAGGAGGAAGTGTGTGTTCAGAGTGACACACTGTAGTCAGTGGACAGCCTGAGAAAGATGAAGGAGGCCGCTGACTCCTGTGCTTAAGGTCACTGCCCTTTGTGCAGTAAGACCTTTGCAGCAGCTTATAGACTGACTTCCATCACCTACCTTCCTGCATGAGGATGCCTTTGTAGATGAGATTTAGAGTGTCCTCCTGAATGGAAATCTCAATAGCGACGTTTTCCTCCAAAGAACTGAGCCAAAATGTCTGATCTAACAACAGATTCTCCATACAGTGACCCAGGAAACCTGCAGATGGGACAGTAAAGTGATGAATGAATCCACTCATATTCTCTCTATCTATATCTTAATAGTTAACTTAAAGGACAGATAAGAGAGTTTAAAACATTAATTCCAAAAAAGTCATCACATAGAGCATTAAAATATTAACTCAGTCTCTTCATCACATAATCTTAATTTAAGAAAATCCAAACCCACCTATTGTGTAATATGTGGTGAACTTCCATACTTCCTCAAATGTTTTGAATGCCACAAAAATCACTTTTTCTTCACTGTTGATGGAGATGAGATGAGTGGACAGCTCCTACAGAGGGAGAAAAGGAAAGGGTTAATAATTAATACTTGTGCACATCCAGCTAACCCCTTCCTGCAGTTCCATCACCCCACCCTCTGTCTGTTTCACCACTCTATTCTCATACTTCTCATTCTCATTCTCTACAGACATGCTGCCATTTAGTTTTTTTTAATAAATCACCAAACTGTCTGTCTTTGTTATTGAGTCTGTGTCTGAGTGCTTTTTTCAGCAAAGTACCACTTTTTCGTTGGACATTGTTTTAATGTGAAAGCCTGAATTTAAATTGACTACAACCACTTTTCTCTATATTTTTCCACTATTTCCCACTACACTCGAAGATAAATTCAATTATTTTCTAAACAAAATTTCAAGTTGAACTTTTTCTTGAACTACTGGAACAGCAAAACCAGCAGACAGACAGCTTTTACACACTAATTCATTCAGAATTTATGGAGGAAGTTTTTTACAGCTTAACTTAACAACTTAGCTAGGTGTGTGTGTGTGTGTGTGTGTGACGAGCTGTACCATGAATAGAGCGTTGACCTCTGTGCTGTCAGCTTGCAGAATGCGCAGTTTTCCTCTCAGCATTTCCTGCAGCTCCTCGTCTGCAGGAAGACGCTCGGGACCTCTGACTACATCCAACAGCACAGGCAGAGCTGCACACACAACACCCGGCATCCACTTTAGCTTTACAACGTGAAAAGTGTCACTCCCTGCATGTATGGGTCACAGTTCTTTTACCCTCACAAATATTAAAAAAACTTCAAATGTTTTTGTTTTTTATGTTAAGTGCTAATGTTGGTCAGAAGATCACTTTTTTTTTTCTTAACTCATACCAGTTTATCAGTCAGCCTCTAGAATATGTAAATCACATTTACTTCTGTGAATGTATTTGAATAATAAGTTATAAGTTGTTTGTTTGCAGTCAGTGATTTCAATGATTATTCACATTATTATTATAATGTTGAAAGTTCTGTGCCTCACTGTGCTGTGAGTTTCAGTGTCACCACCGACAACAAAGGTACCATTGGGGAGGTTTTGGGTGCTATAGTGAGATCATATAATAACATGTACCAAATGATCAAGTTAAGTCAAGTTAAGTGAGAATATCTTTATTGTTAATGTCTGCTAAGTTGCAGTTTCTCTAATAAATAAAACAAGATCTACAAATCAGCACTACAAAGAAGTTTTTTTTATCCAAAAAAAGTTTAACATAATGGTATTTCAATAAAATGAAGTTTGGATTCTATTTGCTACAGACAGGAACAGTAGCATATTATCATTATCAAGACATGCCCTATATAAAGAATGTCATATCATTCATTTATGATCCATGCATGCTTAAAATATGGATTAACTTATCCAGCTATCTGAGTCAGTGATGACTCCATGTGACTGACTCGTGGATTAATGAGTGACTGCAGAGGGACACACAGGTTCAAGGTATAAACCACCTCAAATACTCTCACATGACTTCCCACTGACATCGTTTCACTTTTACAGGTTTGTTCTTCTGACTCATCCTGCACTGCTAAAAACAACGTTTCCTCTTTGATGTTACAAATATAAAAATCTAAGGATTTAATGACCTGATAAACCTTTACATCCCCTGCTTGGTTAAACTTCCACACTGTCACCTTTGGGTCATCTTAACAATTCTGTACACAAAATAACTGTAAATGAACAAACCCCATCCCAAAATGAAGTTCAGTTTTAACATGTTAACATGCTAACTTTTGCTCTTCAGCACAAAACAGTCCAGCTGAGGCTTATGGGTATGTTATTGGTTTTTGCTCATTCAATCTAATGGTAACGAGAAATTCAGGAGTTGAGCAAAGTCATTGGGATTGATCATCTGGGTACCTTGGATATCTGTAGAAATGCATCCCATAGGTGTTATATCAGAAAGTGTTAGATGGAACAAAACAGGTGAAGAGACCGACAAACACTGACAGTTACAGCAGGTACAGCTCAGCTCTAAAAGCAGAAACAAACCTGGAAACAAAGATGGTTTGTCAGAAGCATCGGTGCTCTCAGATTACCTGTTGGGACGTTTTCCTCCCATGATGACAGAGTTCCCTTCACACTTGCATCTCTGGAGAAACCACGTGCTGTTAAAAAACAAAGAAAGAAGCAGCGAAGTTACTCAAATAGCCAGAGTTTTGTACATTTTGCGTTTTTACGAGTGCAAGTAAATGTCAACTGAGAGACACAAGCCCCAAAACAGAGGCAGCCATTTTTTTTTCTCAATACAGCACACATTACTGCAGGAACACACACCATGAGCTGTGTGTACAGCATACAGGCTGGGATTTCTGCCTGAAAACCTCACTGATGTGACTGTGTCAATATTAGTCAACATTAATTTAATTAGGTTAATTTACCCTTTGATAACACTGTAATTTAGGTAATCAGATCAGATAAGGTAATATATAATAACATACTATTATATTATACAGCATCATAATATCACAGTTATGATGACAGCAGATGTAACAGTGCTATAGTGCTGCCTCCCTGACAGACACACAGACTTTAACAGACACACAGACTGACAGACAGACACACTGACAGACAGACAGACAGACTGTGACAGACTCACAGACACAGTCACACAGACAGACACACTGACAGACAGACAGACTGTGACAGACTCACAGACACAGTCACACAGACACACTGACAGACAGACAGACTGTGACAGACTGACAGACTGTGACAGACTCACAGACACAGTCACACAGACAGAC
>JBAJHX010000042.1:16658576-16672466 GCA_037176925.1 Amniataba percoides | reverse complement strand
GACTGTGACAGACTCACAGACACAGTCACACAGACAGACACAGTCACACAGACAGACTCACAGACAGACAGACTGTGTGTCAGACCTTCCCTGGGTCGGTACCTGCTGTCCGGGCTCGCTCCGGTCCGTCCTCCGGTCCTGAGCTCCTCCTGTGGTTCGGGTCTGTGTCCCTGCTGGCTGACATGTCGCACAGACTCACAGTAACGTGTCCGTGTGTCCTCTGCGCGCTGTCAGGGTGTCCACGGTGTCTCCGCCTCCCTTTCAAAATAAAGGTCTGATGACTCAAACCTCTGGCCTCAGCTGACCCATCAGATGCCTCCACAGCCTGCTGAGGACAGAGAAACCTGCAGAGATGTAGATCAGAGATGTGTCGCTGCTTCAAGTCCTGACATAACCAAATTATATATATAATAATATAATATAATATATAATAACACTTCTTACCTGTGATTCATTATAGTTAGTCAGCATTTCCCATGAAGACTTTGATTCAAATCGTACTTGTAGAATCAGTTTTTAGACTTTCTTTCTGGGAAATAATCTTATGAGAAATATAGCCAGACGGATAATGACATGAAAATGTAAAATATTTTTGTTATTGTTAATATAAATGATTTTTATTCATTATTTTATTTTTCTTTATTGATAATTTCATTCTATATTTATTGGCATTTATTGAGAAAAGCGTGTATTAGAGTAATTATGTATATCATTTCTTTCTGTTTGTCTTTCTTTCTCTTTTCTTTTCCTTAATATAACTATTATGACTTTAGGACTGGTTATTAGGTTATTAGGACTGTTTAATTTGACTGATTTCCGGGTTTTGTTATTTTATTTACTTTCTCATATCTTCATCAAAGTATTTATTTGTTTTTTTTAATCGGCATTTTTAAGTTAGTATTCATTAATCTCCTGGTCATGAGAATTTTAAATCAGATTAGATTTTTTTATTATTTATCTTATTTTGAAATTATGTTTCCTAAATGTCACGCAGATTTCCGCGTAACTTGCCTTAAAGTCTTTGTTGATGTGAACAGGTCTAAACTCCTGTCATGATATTTGTGTTTGTGTAGTTCTGATTTTATTTGTATTCATGCTGCAGGTGTTTTATATCTGCACACCAACCATTCAAGCATAAAAAGTACAATCTCTCCTCAAAACTCAAGTGTGCAGTTTTCAGGTTAATGATCACTCACTGAACAAATAAAGCTCTTTCCATTACCTAAAGGGGTTGGGAGAGGAAAATACAATCATTCATGTATTCATTATCTCACGTGAAGTTTAACCAAAGAACTCTCACTTACACTCTTTTTTTATCTTCGAGTTTCCCCCTAAAGTTTCCCTTTCTGTGTGTGTATGTGTGTGTGTGTGTGGGGGGGGGGGGGTTGTTTCAGTGCATAACCCAGAGTGTGTGTTTTCCCTCAAACATCCCAGGAACAGACTCAGCATTTCCTTTCCTCCAGGCAGTTCCTCTGTCGGCTCCGAGCTGCAGCCGAGTGACAGTGATGTCGATGCGAGTGTGTGAAGGAACAGCAAACAGACAATCACAGACAAGAGTCACAAGACTGATGGACTGAGGTCACACACATTCTGTAAGGTGCCTGACATGGTGCCATACACTTTTATTTTATTACACTTTTACTCTTTATTACACAGTAGTCAGATGACTAGTGTAAAGTACAATAGTATTATATGATATCCTGCAGTTTATCATTGACTTAAAGATGCATTATCTCATTTGGGCACTGCTCAGCATGTCTAAAACACCACATCTGACATATTATCACATTATAAAGCTGTTTGCAGCACTGCTACTGAAAACACCTGCAGCTGGAAACAGGGCTGATATAATGTGATCTGTGTGGAGTGAAACCAAAAGGATGAGCTACAAGAGGCGACAAAGCTCTGTTAAAGTGAACAAGAGTTGGTGATCAGTAGTTTAGCCTTTCTTCCACCATTGTTGCATCAGTGTTTTTTTCATATCACAAAACAAAAGCAAAATCCTTCATACAAAAGCTCATAAGTGGTAACTTTAACAGTGAAGGCCACACCTGCAACTTTCATACATTTCTTTAGAAAATATAAAAACGATCGTTTTCATTGATGACTAATTCAAACTGATAGACAATGTGTTCCGTAAAGTGAGAAACCCATGAACAATTTACAACACTTATAATTGCTTCATTGCTGAGCTGAGAGGATAAAGTGATCTATAAAACATGAGTAAGTAATGTATTAGCCAGTAATAACGCTGTCACTGTAGTTATAAAGGGTGCTGTATTAAAGAGTAGCACCATTATTCATGTAACTGTCACACGTTGTTCCCAGCTGTGTCCTGTAGGGGGCGCTGCTTAGGAGAAGCGATCTGAACTCTGCCGAATTCAGCCATTACTGCAACTCTGCGACATCTGTCAAGCTAATGATAAAAATGTAGAATACTTCCGTTTATTGTTTTCAAAATAAAAATATAATTGATATGGGTGCGTCCAGGCAGCTTGTTTGGCACGATGATGCTTTTGTTTTGACGACAAATTCGTGTTACATCCGGCATCATCATAACATCATAACTAACCTAAGTGCTGTCTGTCAGCATCATCCAAACATTAGCTCTGTGAGCTGCTCTAAGCTAGCCAAACTCTCCATAAAATAGAGCCCTAAGGCGAGCTCTCTATGAGTCGCAAAAGAAACCACAGTTTCGCTGAAACGAGTCTGTCCTCTGAGCTCCACGGCGCCTTCATGGAGCCTCCCGGGGCAGCCAGCCGAGCCGACGGCGATTTCCTGGAGCTGGAGCCCGACGAGGAGCTGCTGTGTTCGGTCAGCGACATCACCGAGCACCTCGGCAGAAACATCACGGTGGTGCTAGAGACAGCTTTGTCCGAGATCCGCAAGATGGTCAGCATCAGGATACGGGTCCTGAAGATGGAGCTGCGCGAGAAAAGCGAGGAGATCGAAGCGCTGAAGGCGCGGCTGGACGCGGGGCAGCGGGACGGCAGGGAGCCTTTCCCCGGAGAGCCCGCGGCAGACTCCGGCTTCAAGAAGCACAGCAGCGCGGACCCCCGGAGAGCCAAGGCGGCGATGCCCGGGGTGAAGAAGGAGAACATCGACGCCATCTGCGACTATCTGATGAAAGACAAGAACTCCAGGGGCTGCGCAGAGATGGACGCGGAGCACGGCGGCGCGGACAGGGAGGCTCGCCCCGAGCCGGAGCCGCACTCCCTCAGCCTGTGGCCGGACGGCGGGCTGGCCGGCTCCGGGCCCGGACACGGAGACCCCGAGTCCGCCACGGACGACATCTTCAGCATGCTCCCCTCCGGCAGCAAGCGGATGTATGACTACGAGTGGATCGCACCCATGGAGTACTCATCAGAGCTGAAAGGTAAAGACACCCAGTGGTGAGGCGTGTGTGTGTGTGTGTGTGTGTGTGTGTGTGTGTGAGGACCCTGCAGGGACAACTTTGACAACATTCATTAATTCATCACATGTTTGTCTGTCTCCTCCCTGCTAATGTCAGCCTTGATTTCTTAGCAGTGAAGCACATATAAAGACTGTGGTGTGTGTGTATTTTATCACACGTGCATGAAAAGATTTAAAGTATTTAAGAGACACTGTTCTCTTAACATGTGCACGTTGCTCAGAGGAAACACTGATCTGAAGTCTTCTCATGATATATGATATTTGTCATTCTATAATTATGTTGTTATAACAGGAACTTGTCTTCTCAGTTACTTTTACCCAAAATGTTCAACGTCATAATATCTGAATTCTCTGTATATCTGCATACAGACACCCGGAGGAAGGATTTTAATCCAGGCTGACCACCACTACTTGATAAGTTAAAGGGATGGCATACTAAATCCTGGTTAGAGTCATTTTAACACAACATGTCATCTAACATACTTATTTTTATTTCACTTCAGTCCCTCTTCAGGGTTATATCAACTATATTATTATGGCGAAAGAAACCCACCAGACTGAAACACAATAGCAGTAAATATGACAAGTATTAACTTTAATTGTAAGTAATTAAACCGAAACATATATTGGAGCCAATGTGAAGCCAATGTATCGCCACTAAAGGTCACTAAAAGGAGTGTTTGACTCCCCTGCACCTTCAGAGTAAGTCTATATTTCAGGGTAGAAGTTCATATTGAAACAATCTGGGTACAACAAAGAATAAACCTGTGAGGATCAACTTCACCATTCCCTACAGGAGCCTTTGTTTTTGTAACTCTTTATTGTTCTTTCTTCTGCTGGTGTAAATGGCCTCCAAAAATGCCAATAATGAATAAGTGTCTGACAGATATAGATAGAATTATTCATCGTTCACGACCTTCCCCTCAGCATGAAGTTTTATGTGAGTGTATTTTTCCCAGTCATGAAGGAGCCCGAGTGCGAGAACGCGGCGGCTGGTGAGACGGAGGATGATGAGAAAGACGAGTCGACACGGAGGGGAGGGGCCGGACTGGAGCAGGCCCAGGCCCCGCTCTCACACATTCAGCCCTCTGACTTCTCCATGGAGCCCCAGAGCTCTCCAGGGGAGGGAGGGAGTCCCCTGGAGGGCAACACAGACGGGTCTGCAGCAGGTGGGTGAGAATGAGGAGACGGGGGAGGAATTATGGTCAGGATTACTATAAGCAATAACAAAAGTGTGATAAAAGATAGAGTGACAGGCGTTAGTGTGAGCCAGCATCCTGTCCTGTGTCAGCCACACTTCTTGATTTAATGTTCTCTGTCACATCTTCCCAACAGATTAATACAGTGGTTTAACTATACACTTATATAATTATGCATCAGGTTAGGGTTAGGGTTATCTATCTATCTATCTATCTATCTATCTATCTATCTATCTATCTATCTATCTATCTATACAAACACACACACATATATGTATATGACAAGTGTCAATGATTTACAAGTCCTTTTCAACCAATATTCAATTGAATACACTACAAAGACATGATATTTAATGTTCAAACTGATAAACTGTATAGTTTTTTTTGCAAATATTCACTCATTTTGAATTTGATGGCTGCAACATGTTCCAAAAGAGCTGGCACAGGAGCATGTTTACCACTGTGTTATCGCCTTTCCTTTTAACAACACTCAATAAGTGTTTGGGAACTGAGGACGCAGAGAGCGTCTCTGTTGTTGATATATGGTTTTCGCTTTCGCATCTTAAGAGTTTTAACTTGCATTTAGAGATGTAGCGACAAACTATGTTAACTGACAATGGTTTTCTGAAGTGTTCCTGAGCCCACGTGGCAATATCCTTCACACAGTGATGCCGGTTTTTAATGCAGTGCTGCCTGAAGGATCGTAGGTCACGGGCGTTCCATGTTGGTTTTCAGCCTTGCTGCTTACATGCAGAGATTTCTCCAGATTCTCTGAATCTTTTGATGATGTTATGGACTGTAGATGATGAAATCCCTAAATTCCTTGCAATTGTACATTGGAAAACATTGTTCTTTAACTGTTGGACTGTTTGCTCACGCAGTTGTTCACAAAGCGGTGAACCTCGCCCCATCCTTGCTTGTGAACAACTGAGCCTTTTGGAGATTCTCCTTTTATACTCAGTCATGACTCACCTGTTTCCAGTTAGCCTGTTCACCTGTGGAACATTCCACACAGGTATTTTTTGAGCATTCCTCAACTTCTCCAGTCTTTTGTTGCCCCTGTGCCAGCTCTTTTGGAAAGTGTTGCAGCCATCACATTCAAAATGCATGAATATTTGGAAAAAAACATTGAAGTTTATCAGTTTGAACATTAAATAGCTTGTTTATGTAGAGAATTGAATTAAATATAGGTTGAAAAGGACTTGTAAATCATATATGTGTGTATATATACATATATATTTATATGTATATATATATATATATGTGTGTACTGCGAGAATGTTAACCGTAATGTGGTAACTGTACATGAACATGATTGGTGGAAGAAATCAAAAGTGTTGTAGCAGAGGTAGGTGGTAATGAACATTAGGCAACCACTGTGTGCAGACAGATAAAATGACCATAAGAACATTTGTCTTTGGTCTGTCACCTCATGTTGGTGTGCTGTTCATTGTGTGTCTATAGCAAGAGTTATTGAGAAATAAAGGAAAGATAGCTGTGTGATGTGTTTGAGTTTTGGACCTGCATTAGATGTATAACAGACAGCACTCACAGCTCACTGCTCTGCACCTGACTGTGTGCGTCTTTTCAAAGTAAATTCTGTAGTTTGCCTTCGTTAAGGGCTGTTATGTACTGATGTCTGTTTGTGGTTTCAGGCCAGCAGTTCCCCAGCCACACTTACATCTGCTCTCTGTGTGGAACCTTCTGCCCTGACTCGGTGTTCCTTGAGGAGCACGTCAAACTGATACACTCAGACTCTGCTGATGCCCCGCCCCTCCAGGCCCTGCAGTCCACCTGCTCGGCTGCACCCGCCATGGGAGACGGCAGCAGCGACTCCAAGAGGAATGGGGCGGGCCTCGGCGAGGGCGACGCGGGAGGCGGGGCTGGTGCCGGCATCGGTCGGGGAGGGGGGCCTCTGAAAAAGGAGATTAAAATTGAAGGCGGGTATGAGTGTGGAGACTGTGGTCGCCATTTTAACTACCTTGGCAACCTGCGGCAACACCAGCGTATCCACACCGGAGAAAAGCCTTTCATGTGTCCAGAGTGCGGGGAGAGGTTCCGACATGCGGCCCGCTTAAAAAGCCACAGGCTGGTGCACAGTGGTGCTCAGAGCCCCTTCCCCTGTCCACAGTGTGGGAAAGGTTTCTCAGTACTCTCTGGACTCAAGAGACACCAGCGAGTGCACACAGGCGAGAGTCCGTACGCCTGTCCGCAGTGTGGCCGGCGTTTTAAGGAGCTGGGGAACCTGTACACCCACCAGAGGATCCACAGCGGGGCCACGCCCTACTGCTGCCAGCAGTGTGGACGCAGCTTCCGCCATCTGGGAACTTACAAGAGCCACCGCTGCACGCCGTCACAGTAACCAGCCCGGCTGTTAGGCCTTCTGATACCGCCAAATTGAAAGTATGACAGCGGAGCTGACTCTGACTCTTCAGAGTGTGGCTGTCTGTCAGAACTGTGGGAGGTGCTGGTCATGTGGAGAACAGGGCTGATATCCTGAGATTTTGTGTTCTGTCACATTCATGACATTTCACCGCTGCATCAGGCATCAAGGAAAGCTGCGTCCTGGAGCTTGACATCAGCCTACATCTGACAGACTTCTTATCAGCACATGGCGTTTGCTCAGTTGTCACAGAACTGTAAATGTTCAGACTTCCTGTTTCTCTGAGGACTTGTAGGACTTCTGGTCCTTGTTGCTTTAAGAGCTGAACCTGGACAGAGGAGAGAGAAACATTTACAGTTCCACGACAACAGAGTAAACTCCATCAGCTGATGGAGACTTCAGGGCATGATTGACAGCCTCAGACCAAGCCAGCTGACCAGGCCAGTTACCTCACAGTAAGGTTAGACTGCTTTGTCACAAAGCCACCAGGCTTCAGGTGGAGCATGTAAGAGATGATCGTGTCTTTCGATCAAGTCAAAGTTAAAATGAGACTGGATGGAGACCTGAAACACCAGAAGAACACCATCCTTTTCTCTACTGGATGGAAGCAGTGCAGAGGCTCAGAAAGGACTATACCAGTGGTTTAGCATGTTTTAGCCCATTTGCTATCATTTGTATATACTTTAAAGAATATTTAAAGTTAATTACAACTTGGGTTTAGAGTTTTGCCCATTTAGTCAGTTATAATGATATTGTTCTCTCTATTTAATTGTATTTAAGCCCAATGCGACAAGAAACACAGATGACATACTGCTCCTAAACACAGATTCTTCTATCATGAAGTTTGATCAGTAAGAAGGTGAACAGTTAAAATACAATTTAAACTATCCATCAATCCATCACAGTTTGCAGACCCTCTGTCTGCTTCAACTCCAAGCTGTGTACTCAGTTGTTCTGTAAAGTGAGGGATGATTAGTGGCATTTAACCTCAAAATATAGCAGCTTAGATTATCTGGATAAACTGTTGTCATCCAAGTTGTAATTAACCGTAATTATCCTTAAGGTGTTTTCTGTAGCATACAGCAGTATATTTCAGTATACCATGGAACTTGAAGAGACTGGAGATGGGTAATCAGTCATGGCAAACATATCTGCATTCATACCTGTTGTGTATTACTGCGGCTGAGAGTGCAGATGAGCACAGTGTTAGAATACAGTAACTCAAAATACCAATGTCAAACACTATATCTGTTAGAGAAGCAGCTGGAAAAATGTAGTAGTTTCTTCACAGAGAACTGCAGAGCTGGTCAGCTTCCTGGAGGAACAAAGTGTGAAACTATTCAAAGAAAACTCTCAGGCTCCTTTTAGACCGACTTTAGCCCTGCGTGAAACAGAACGCAGCTGTCTCATTCATTTGAATGCACATTGCGCAGAGGGCTCTGACTATGAAAATCCACGCAAACTTCAGTACAATTGCTATAACACAATACAACATAATCTGGCAAAATTCCTGCTAGATTCCTTTGTAACAAGATATTTCTTCCATTGAAACATTTAGTACTGTGATTGTTGCTCAGATATCTTGGATTGTGTGTCATATCTCAATGATACTTGAAGCAACACAGTGTCACAGCTGCCACCTGCAAAGTTTCAGTGAAGGCCTGCTGTTGGTGTGAATGCCCCTCCATCCATCATAAACTTTTAAGTGTTTCAGACTCACATTTCCTCCAAAATATAGGTAAGTGTTCCTTACATGTTCTTAACACATTCAACTGTAACTGACATGAATCAAGCTGACCTGCAGTTGTTTGTGAAGAATAAAATCCACAGCCTGCAGGGTGTCTGATGCTGCACCTTTACACGTCTTTCATGTAGAATCACCTTAATGGGAAACACTAATCGGATCAACACATCTCGCCTAGTGTTTGGCGTGTGTGTCCCATAATTCTCGTTAAATTATGTCACATTGGTTTTACCACACTGACGTTCAGAGCAACAACTTGATTTAGAAATGAATTATGACTACAAATAAAACAGAATGTGATGCTGACTGGATTACCAATCTTAAATACATTTCAGTAATCACTGGAATATCATTAAATGGAAGAAAGGAAGAAGGTTGAGAATAAACTTCGACTCATGAAGACACATGCTGGCGTATATTAAAAAAAAGCCACTGATCCAGAGTTTGAGAACATCTTAGATCATTGCACACATGGTTCTAGCACAACATGAAGTCTCAGACAGAGTCATGAGAGGTACATTAATCTTTGGACTTTATGGAGAGACTTTGATTAGTGAAATGTAACAATGAAAGTATTAAGTAGATCTTTGCAGCATAAATCCATTAATTTATTTGCGCCTTAACCTGCTGAGCCTCTAGAACACCCTGTGATGAAGTCAGCCTGATGGATCCGTTCACTGTGCAGCGAGACACGTGGACCCACCGTGTGACGACAACAGAAGAGATCATCCAGGTGCTGTCTGTCTTTTATCATGTCACTGCTTGGTGCTATGTGTGGAGCTGAACAGTTTATCATATCATTTTTAACCAGTGTAATCTAACGTTACAGACTATATATTGGTTATTTTATATGTTTGCCTGTTTTTACAATTGTACTTACAATTGTGTGATGAGAGAAAAAAAAAACTTGAAAGAAAATCACATCCCAAGTGTCTGGTGTGTTTACTCCATTGATCTGATTCAGTGAAAGCCTATTAGAAAAACTGACTTGTTTCTCGAGCTTGTCTGTAAAATGAGTTCCCAAGGTGTGTCTAGGTCTTAGCACTGTGTGGAAGACTAATACAAAAAACAACAAACCTGTGGAAGTGAAATGCAAACCATTGACAATCTGCTTTCTAATAAACAGTTGTCTTAATGCCATGAATGCGTGTATTTCTTAACAAATGTCAGCAGTGGAATCTAACTAAGAACAAATACTCAGGTACTATCCTGACAGGTGGCACAGGACTGACAGGAAGAACATGAAACTAGCTTTAACTGGATTTTTTAAAACCATCAGTGAACATCTGCATTATCTGTAATCTGCACAGACACAATGAATATAACTATGAAATATGGGATTATTCCAATAAGCATTCTTCCCAGCAACCTTTATTTTTTTTATTAACGGTCAACACTTTTGCTCTTATTATTCTGTCTAGTAGTCAATCAGGAGAGATCTCAATCTTTGTTCACAATAAAATTTAGAAATAAAGTGTTTACAATGAGACCTAATCACGATGTCATCGTTTTTAGGAGGTAGTGATTTCATGAGTTGTACAGGAATATTCCCTCTGATGTAATCTGGACACAGCTGGTGGTAGAGGTGAAGTGGATGGTTGTGATACACAGCTGAGAGAGGGGGAGAGAGAGAGAGAGTGAGAGAAAGGGACTTTATATATATAGTTTATTTACATTTCTACATCATATACAAAGTGATTACTTTGCCATATAGGTTAAATATATATTTGTTTACCTTTTGCTCATAGGCTGGTCCAGTAATATCTCCTCTGTCAAATGCTGTGTTATAATTATAAACCTGATTTCTTAGGCACACAGTGACAAGTCCCATTCACAGATTTAATAGCAGGACCATTGGTTAAACAGCGGAGGTGTCAGTGCTGCAATGGCATAAATAAATACCTCTGCCAAGAATGACGGCTCAAGGCTGACAAGTGCTCGAGTATGCACAATTTAGTCTTGCCCATTTTTTTTGGCTTCAGAGTGCTGTGGTTGGCAGATACTCCATAAAAAATGAGAATAAAAGAGACAGGTCATAATTTATGTGGTTATCCTACCATAGCTGTTCTTCATGATTAATGGCTCCTCGCACACTGTGATGGCAGTTTTTTAATTAGCATCTCCAGTCGTGAATCTGTTTTATCTCATGAGTATACACGGTGTGTATAGTACTAATCAGGAGACATTTACTCATGCACATACAAACAATCAAACGGTCATCAGCGTACTCAGTCTATGATCATCAGGCCTGTGGAAAGAGACGTTGCTGTTTGAAATGTGTTAATGTCATTTCTCTTTTCCTAGAGTACTGGACCATAAAGTCCTATCACCTCCATTGTACTGCAGAAATTTCAGAGAGAGATCTTCAGATTAAATAAAACTATCAAAATGACCTGGTAGAAGAAACAAAGGTTTCAGGTTATTCATTTATTTAGTTGGTAATTATGGCAAAGGGACTCTTTAAATACATTTGAGGAGACCACTGTGAAAACCCAAAACACAGCAATACAGCACAAAATATACAGGCCGTCAGCCAAATACATTACTGATGGCAGCACATTTGTTTTGCTGTTGTTGTTTTGCAAGTGATTTATAGCTCATGAAACCGTGAGTTTCCTGTTCAAGTGTAAAATAAGAGCCGTCTTTGTGTTCTGAACAACTGTACAATGTTAATAAGGCTTCTTTAAGACTTCTTTAAGATCACTCTTACACCCTCAAACATCCCTCAGCATGTGTGTAACATGTAGGTAACATGGAATGAGTTGTGTAAGGAATCCTTTGAACCGCCACTGTGGTACTTCATACTTCCTGCCTGCAGGAGGTGCTGGTTGTCTGCACAACAGCCTGGGAGCAGGTCTGTGTGTGGATTTGAATACACTGTATGCAACAGGCCATTACTGTGGTGTACACATTTATAGAGCTTTGTTGGTGGTCCTGATATGTAAAATAACACTCATTGTGAGAGTTGAAAAACAAAACTAAAAACAAGGCAGAAACATCAAGTGAAAATAGCCCCATCAGACCTACATATAAGGCAATAAAGGATGTAACAATGATGAAAAAGAAAATGAATCTGACATTTTTATTTTATGAAAAACTGAAAAATACAGAGCAGATGGGAATGACAGGAGTCTTCACTGAACATATAATTCAGGCAAAATAAGGTCTTACTGTAGCTTACTGACACAAATCAAAAATGATTAAATCTTAATCAAGGACCAAGATCCTATCATTGTTATTTTGGATCATTTTAGATTCCACAGGGCGGCAAACAACTGAATATATAAATCCACTGTTGAAATATATTCAGAGCAAAAGAGTTTCATGTGGCTGGATCAGTGACCAAAAACACAGTCAGGAGTCTGAGTCAGGGAGCTCCATCATGGCATGCTACAATATGATGAGAACAGCAAATAAAAAGAGGTCATGAATTTTTATAGACTTTCATTTGAAAACAGGGACAAATGCATGGATTTTCATTAATCCTTTTAGAGCATCCATTTTGTATCATTAACACACACAAGAAAAATCTGTGTATCTATATATACAAATATATTTGTATACATTTGTATAATATTTGTATAATCTTTGTAATGTAAGTCAAAATATTGAATAATGAAGTAATGAAAAATAGTTTGAGGACAATTCTTCAGTCCTCATTCAGGAGCTTAGTGGTCTGAGGGTAGAAGTTCTTCCTGGCCTGGTGTGTCAGGTATCTTCTTCTTGACTGCAGCAGAGAGAATGATCCACTGATGTGGACACCAAGGCACTTAGAGCTGCCTATCCTCTCAACTGAGGACTTGTTGAGGATGAGGAGGTGTAATTATTCACTATCTATAAGTTCACTATCAGCTCTTTAGTTTTTACTGATGTTCAGACTGAGATTGTTGTCTTCACTCCAGCAGGCCAGGTCATCTTTGTCTTTCAGGGAGGCTTTTTCCATGATCCAAGGTCAGGCTCACTACAGCTGTGCTGTCAGCAAATTTGATGATAGCTTTGGAGTCCAAAGAGGAGCAAATCTTTGAGCATCCACTCGAACACTTCACCACTAGAGAGAAGAGTGCTGATGGACAGTAGTCGTGTTTTCTGGGCAGAGGAGTGATGATGGACTTCCTGAAGCATGTATGACAGACTGATCCAGGACTGGTGGAATATTCTGGTAAAGATCAAAGACAGTTGGACACACTGAAGGGGAAGACCAGGTCTCAAATTCAGTCAGCTTCCTCCTCTGGGCACCATGAATGTCTGTACAGTTTCTCCTGGCAAACCACCCAGTAGTTGTAGAGATACTTCATCCATTGATCTCTGTGTTAAAAAACAGCTTTTTAAAAATGAATTTGAAGGTTTCATTTCCAGGAATCAGTAAAATTGCTGGTAAATTCCTTTTAAAATGAATATCTCTTGCAAATTAGGTCTTCATTTCTTCTACAAATTAATCATATACTGTAAATAACTACAATGGGACAGGGTTGAATTATTACAATGAATTGCTAATGTGAATTGTTGGAATCATCACTACCACTTTAAATGTCCTACCTTGTTTTCTTTGTCTGCTTATTACTATGGTCCAGAGTAAGATATCTCAACAACAACAGTTCAGACTTACATGTCATTTGAAGGGATAAATGAATGAATGGATACATTTCCTACATTGAGAACTCTGCATACAAGCTGAATATCTCATAATCTTAAACTGTATTTCTCTGCAAAGTTCTATAGAAGTGAAAATGTACATTGACAGTCCTAGAGAAATGAACCCAGAATAACAAGCATGTCATGCCCAATTCTCAAAGGAGATATTCTGATGTCATCCAGGGATCTCTCAGCCCGAATCAGTTCCTTATGAATGATTTTTAATCATCTGGATACACACAAAGTACACATGCAAGTATGCCTTCAAACCCGCTCTTGTGTTAGCCACGTTCCCTTTCACGTGTTTCAGGTATTTCCAGAAAGATATATTATACAAAATAATAATAGTATCTTTTATCCATTCTATCCATTACTCTAACAGGTTACATTTGTAACATGTTTAACATAATACTGTTTGTTAGTAAAAAGATCTCTGAGCGTTACTGCATAGATTACAGTGAATAAAATCATGAGCAGAAATGCAGAAATAACAAATGGATTCAGAGCTCAGAGACTGG
>JBAJHX010000042.1:16636140-16649280 GCA_037176925.1 Amniataba percoides | reverse complement strand
CAGCCACATAAGTCCGCAGACTCTCAGGGAATAGGTTTAGTAAGGGAGGAGAAACATATTTCACGAAGACTGGTGTTGGTAGGTCGGCGGGTGAACAGTATCTGTGTATGACAGCTCCGACAGTTGAGCAAAGGCATAACAGCTTTAAGAGTTAGTCTGATTGCTTCTTCCACTCTCAGCATTTTTCCCCTGTTCTTTTCCCTTCCTGGCTGCATAACAAGTCTGCAGGCGCTGTGTGTGAACTGTATTAGAGGCCCGGCATGTGTTTTAACTTATGGTAACTAATGGCATGCATTGTTAAACTCTGTCTTTTACGGCCAGCACTTCCAGGCCTAATTTAAAGGAGATGGCACTGTTGAGGTGTCAACTGAGTAAACATAAAATAAATTACATAGCCATTTTTCTTTTTCTCTTAAATGGACTCAGGAGACTTCAGCAAGGCTCAGCCATCTGCACTATTTAATTAAATTCACTACAACCATGGCAAGCTAATTTAATTAGCACATTTAAGAGAAACATTATTCCTCATTCTTGGCTCTTCCTCGGCGTTCGGTGAGAGAAAATCCATTACTATAAATACGATACACTATGTATGATAATGATAAATTAATGCTATATTCGGCCTGGTAAAGTCATATTGTAGCAGCGAGATGATGGAACACATTTTCTGGTGTGATACTGTTGCCATGGTTCCCCACATCCCAGCAATGAAGCTTGAGAGTAAACGCATTATAGCTGAATGGTTCAAATAAAAATACATGTAAAGAGCAAAAAAACTCTCTTTGCAAACTAGCACATGTATTTAAATGTCATAGATATAAGAGTCCAATGAATCATAAGAATGAAAGCATTAACTCTCACTGACTGCATGTACACAACGGCAGTGTTCCCCATAAACACCTCGGTGAAGACCAGCGTGGCTGGAAGGCAGAGATGAAGCTTTTTTCCATATTTAATCACAGGCCCCACTCTGGGCTGTGAGCTGCAGATATGTCATTTCAAATGAGATGAAAATAGGCCCCAGAATGTAAATGGTAGCTACCCCAGCAGAGAGTGAAGAGAATGCAAATGAAAGAGTAAAAGAGTGTTTTAAAGCCCTCTCTGCCTCACAGTTCATTTCTGCCGCGCCACGCCACCGGCTACACGATTATGAAAACAGGCTCAACGCTTTCCAAGCTTTGCTCTAGGGATTAATTTAGTGTTTGAGTCTGACGAAATGCTCCTTTAGGTTTGTCAGATGATCATTAGAGCAGCGCAGACGGTCCGCTGGGAGGTTTTTAAAGAGAGAAGAATTAAATAATGTCCGAAGGTAAATGTTCCTTGAGAAATAAATCACTGATACTGTAAGAACAAATAACTCTCTCCTTCATCTTTAACAGATCTCTCTTCTCATTTCCAAGCAGCCTGGGAACTTAGAGCACATTTATTTTCAGAAGAATAAAGGTGTAGCAAGTCAAGATAAAGTCGAGAACTTTCTGTTTGAGTTTAGCAGGTGTATTTTTGATTTATTTAAAGCCCAAAATCACAAACATTGTTTGCCTCAGAGGCTTTACAGTCTGTACAGTTATGACATCCTCTGTCCTTCGAACCAGGTCAGGAGAAGCTTCAAAGTTTTGAACTGGACAGCTGTTTTTTCTTGCCTCCAGTCTTTATGCTAAGCTGATCATAACCTGAGCCATGAGAACTGACCAGTGTCAGTCCTCGAGAGCTGCTAACACAAAGCTGGTTATGATATGGAGCACTGACAACAGCAGCCTTAGTTGTATAGAAATATAGGGTACAGGGTTTACATACATTCCTTCCTTTCTCAAACACACACACTCATCCACACACACACACACACTCGTCTGATACATTCCTTCTACCAAGCAGCACTAATGCAACTTCAAAAGGATGATTGCTTGTCATTAAAGCTTGCAGAGTGGAGGGAAGTTTGGCGTGCGGCGAACAGCCATCGAGGAGTGGAGGACTAATTAAGGCTTCGGACTCTCTCTTCTTTCTCATCCATCATTGATGTTTCTGGAGGGGTTCAGTTTATGCTGCAGATTAGCAGCTGTTACATCTGGACCACTCATACATATATGCACTTCTCACTTCGGCCTCCGAAGGGCTCTGTCTCTATAATGACAAGATGTTTATGCATTCAAGCGTCGTGGCAGGCGGAGGGAGCGATAAGTGGCTTTGACCCACACCGGCTCCATCAGAACATTTTCAACAATTTCAGACTAATCTTTTAGCAATTTTGTCAGAAACTGACAATACTTTCATCCCTCAATCACTGCACCACACAGTCAGATAAACTGTTAATGGCCATGCAGAGCTGGCTGTGCAGCACGACTGTCAGTATCATGGCTGAACACGTGTCATCAAATGCATCACACTGTTCCCGACTGTCTGTCTTGCTGCTTATTAATCTGAACCGTGTTTAGGTAACTCACCTTTTCAGCGCTGACTGCACTGTTATTTTCTGCCTGTGCTGGCACATGGTGTGCTAGTTCATTCCTCGTAGTTCATCAAAGTTATATAGCAGGAACATGGGATGGCAGATGGCCACCCACCAAGATTTCTGCCTGTTAAAAGGAAGTCCTTCCTCATTGTTTTGGGTTTCTGTAAATTATATTATAGAGAGTACAGTCTAGTCCTGCTCTATATGTAAAGTGTATCAAATAATCTGTGTTGCCATTTGGTGCTTTGTAAAAAAAGTGTCTTGACTTGAGGAGTTGCTGACCTTTACCATTTTGATTGACTGACTTTTTACACAGTTGAACTGGGAAGTAAAGAGTCTGTCATCAGCCAGTCATAGAAGTGAGACAAACCTGGTGAAAGTAGTCAAGATATTTCTTGATGCCAATAAAGCTTCAGTGTTGTGCTGCTCCTTTTACAGCTCCTCAGAGAGATCACACTGGATTAGAGGTAAAAAAAAAAAAAAAAAGCAGCACAGCCACTTTTAAATTTTAATATTTGGTATATCATGACTTCTTCTTGCATACCAGCAAAAAGCAGCTGATACTTTTTCTACCCTCTCAGTATCAGGTTCTCTCAGCGATTGATAAAGGCCTTAAATAAACTGCATTACCCAGGGGCCACTGTGTGACACTTACCATTTTTTTGGCTCAGTCTCCTTCTTTTCTCCCTTGCTACTAAGCAATGTTACATAACCTTGGGCCTGGCTCCAAAAGGGCACTAAGAGAGCAAGAACAGAGCTTCAGTCATGGTGATGCAGAAGTGACAAACTACTTGACTCCCTTTATCTTAAGTAATCTCTTCTGTCACACTTTTGAGCCATTTTTGTGGGACACTTTTTCAGACTAGCGATCTTTTTATAATATTCTGTTTCAATGAAACATGTAAACACTGTACCACATTATTAACCACTAACCACTTTGCTGGCAGAAAAAAGCCAGCATGTATTTTGAGCAAATATGACTGTTGGTGCACATTGTGTATTAAAAAAATACATATACTATTCTATAGTCTTTCTGTGTCACTACTCTGCCATGGCCCATGGCCTGGTGAGCAGCTTCCTGAAAGCTTTAGCTTAGGTGTAAGCAGGCAAACGAGATAAGTGTTAATCCTTTAAATTTATGCTTTTTTCCTCCGCACACACTTAAACTACAGCAGAATAATTAAACCACAATCACTAGAGAGGACACTGTTACATGAAACATTATGTTTATCAGACATTATTTAAAAGTGTGAAATTATACTTCAGCTGCATTTCCCTCCCTCCAGCAGGGCGGGCTGCAGCTCTTTAGAGTGAATATTAATTTGCGCGTTATGTCAAAAAGCAGATCTCAAACATGCATGTTAACATGTATGCTAGTGGAGTGGCAAGGAGACACAGTCCTACAAAACTGTGACAGCGCAGAGCACCCACACGTGGCAAACAGTCATCGGAACTGGAAGACTGGGAATGAACATTTCAACTATATTTTTTTGTGAGCATGTGTCGCTTGTTAGTCATTTCGTTGAAAAAAAAGTACCATCCCTACTGGACACACCACAAATCGGCAGGGTTGGTGCACAGCTGAGGACCAGAGAGCTCTGTAGTGGTTAATTAAAATTGCCCAGAACATCATCGGTACTTATCCACCGAGCATCAGTGATATCAGGGGTACAGAGGCTGAAGGATAGTAAAAGATAATACCCCCCCAGTCACAGCCTGCTCACCCTGCTGTTATCTAGTAAGAGATATTGAAGTATCCGCTACAGTACCACCAGACTACAGAGCAGCTTCTTTCCTCTTCTTCTTCTTCTTCTGAGATTTCTAAATGTATCCTCTGCATAGTGCATAGTTTTTTTGTTATTTCGTTACAATGTACATTTAATTATACAACCTTTTACTGTAGAATGATATAATTGAACCTTCGACCTTGAACTACAATAGTAATTATTTATACTACCACCACCATCATCACAATCACCATATAATTAAAACTGCTACTTTGGTTGGTGACCATGGATGTATGATGATGTGGAAATGTACCTTTGTGCTTGGCTTTTATGAGCAGCAGGCATTTTCTCTCTTGAGATATAGTCTGTAAGAAGCTCAGTCCAGTGACTGATATGTAATGACTGCACGGACTTCCAGTAAAGCAGCATGGTTTTCTTGGTGATACTTAAAGAGATGAGTCGCATTTTTCTGAATTTGACTGGAAAATCTACTGTTGTGATATCTTACAGAGACAGGATGATGCAGAAACAGAGTGTTCCTGTCATTATTACCAAAAGTAACGAACTGCTTGGCTAGTCTAGGTGGCTTCAAAGTCATTTTCAGTCCGCCGTGTTGGTTAAATCCACATTGTTTTGTGCAGTAATGGTGTAGCCATTTCTAGAGAGCTGTTCTAATTTCCATAATTATCTAAAGCTATGTTCTTATCAGAGTATTAAAAATGTGTTTTCATTTAGTGGCGTCTTAAAGGGAGCACAATCACTGCTCATGACTGAATTAATTGTGGTCTCTAGTATAACTGGGGTAATTGAATTTCATGAATTGCATTCCTCTCTGTTAAACTGAATGGAGGGGAAAGGTATGACTATTCTCTTGACGAGGGGTTTCTTTTTTCCAACTATCACAGAGTCAGTAATCATTTATGTGCTGTGTAATTATTTCAGAGTGCCAGTGCCACATTTTATTATATTGGTCCAATCTACAGTCAGTTAATTAAGCTCAACAGCTTTCTTCTAAACAATATATGTATAGTTTGTTCTTTAAAAAGTTCCCTTTAAAGGGGATATAAAAGGGGACTATGAACTGAGCTGTGTGGGGTTACTGTGGACATCAATACTGCAGCCTGTGAAATAAAGAACCTCATAATGCACTGCGTGTGTAATGCCTCGAAAGTTAGCCGTTGTGCATGTGTTTTATAACTTAATGTTTTATACAGTAAGTAATTTTTATTTAATTAATACTGCCAAGTCTCAGATCATTTTAAGAACACCTTCAGGCTTAAATTCATGGTAAATGCAGTGGTGTTTATAGAAAACTAATGCAGTGTGATGTTCTAAATTACTTGTATTTTAATGTTGTACTTTATGTCTGTCAGAAGCAAACTAAGTGACAGTTTTTTTTTTTTTTAACAGGTTTTTGTAATTCAAGTCACAGAAAATGGGAGCATAATGTATCCTGAAGGGAAACTACAGCAGGAACCTCGTGACTTCTCTGTACTCTGCAACGGCTGTGAGACTCTCAGCGAGACAACACGAGCGCAGGAGCCAAACAACATCTTTAAGTGGACACTCAGTGTGATCTGAGCTGCCAGAATGTCCTGTTGCAATCAAGTGTCTTGTGCGTACTGTGTGTCCAAGAAGTCATACCTCGCTTTCAATCACAATTCTGCTCCCACAACTATCTGCACTAAGATGTATGTTTATTCAGAAATCACAATGGAATGATACACTATTGTTACAAATCCTGTGAATCAGGATATTAAGTACCTTGCTTGCTTGCAGTTGCTGCATACCTTATTTTTCTATAACTAGGAGGAAAACGTCTGGACTTCAATGAGAAATCGCTGACAAGCTACTATCCAAGAGATCCAGGAGATTCATGGATATATGGACTATGAAGTATTTCCTGAATTCACATTGTGTAGATGTTTTCATTTTTCAGTGCTCCCTGTCCGTTCTTATTGCTGCGGCAACTTGTCAGGCTTGGGCTTGTGGGAAATTCTGTTCTCCAATGGTTGCTCAAACTGAAAAACTGAATTAATTAATTGCACAAGTCATTGTTGATCAAGGTTAAGATTTAGGGCTTTTTAGTAATCTGTGGTAAACAAAACACCAGAGGCCCAGTATTTGCTTTTACTTCAGTCCTCCATAGCTCCGTTGGTCAGTATCATTCAATTTAGCGTCACATACCCGCCCAAAGTGAGAATGGATTTCAATGGGAGCCAGGACGATGGGTTCTATCCAACGGGGCTGCCCTACAACACAAGCCTGGACTATGAGGACTACTATCAGGAGCCTGACGCCAGTAAAATCATCATCCCATCCATCTATGCTCTTGTGTGCTGTGTAGGTCTTACTGGCAATGCCATGGTCATCTACGTCATTCTGAAATATGCCAAAATGAAAACAGCCACTAACATTTACATCCTCAACTTAGCGATTGCTGATGAGTTGTTCATGTTAAGTGTTCCCTTTCTGGCCACGTCAGCCGCTGTTCGTCACTGGCCCTTCGGGTCGCTGATGTGCAGGTTGGTGCTGAGCATTGATGGTATCAATATGTTTACATCGATCTTCTGCCTGACTGTGCTAAGTGTAGACCGTTACGTAGCGGTGGTCCACCCCATCAAAGCTGCCCGCTACCGCAGACCCACTGTAGCCAAAGTTGTCAATGTGTGTGTGTGGGGGCTGTCGCTCATAGTCATCCTGCCCATCATTATCTTCGCAGACACTGTCCCAGCGCAGGACGGTGGTGTGGACTGTAACTTCTTGTGGCCTGAAGCTGCGTGGTCAGAAGCTTTTGTGGTCTATACCTTCCTTTTGGGGTTCCTGCTGCCGGTTGGAGCGATCTGCTTGTGCTACTGTCTAATGGTGGCCAGGATGCGCGCAGTGGGGCTAAAAGCAGGCTGGCTTCAACGACGGCGCTCTGAGAAGAAGATCACCCGCATGGTGCTCCTAGTCGTGGCGGTCTTCGTTCTCTGCTGGATGCCCTTTTACATTGTGCAGCTGATCAGCGTTTTCCACCGGCCCCCAGACCCGATGGTCACTCAGCTATTTGTCATCCTCAGCTATGCCAACAGTGGCGCCAATCCTATCCTGTATGGTTTTGTGTCAGACAATTTCCGGCGATCGTTCCAGCGCATCGTGTGTTTCCGGTGGTTGGAATCTGGGCTGGACGCGGAGCAGGTGGATTACTGCGCCGTCGCTCTGAAGAGACAAGCAACATGCAGCCCTCTGGATTTTCCCAAAGACTGCATTGCTTCTGATATGGTGTTTCGTAATGGGACATATACCTCCCGCACAACCACAGTGTAACATTCAACCAAAACCCCATTAAAACCAGTCACCTAAAGAGGACTTTTTCAACACTGGGGTAGCACAGAGGAGGTTTATTTAATTTTTTTATATACATTCATATAAATGTGATACGAAAACAAAACAATAAGCTACATAGGTTTCCAAAAAAATGTCATTTCTTTCTGCTGGAGTACACAGCACCTGACACCCAGGCCCTGATCAACACCTACTGAATGAGCAGATGACAGTGACAGATGTATATAACTGTAAGGACTCCTCACTCCTCAAGGACTTTCTGTTTTCAGATGGACAGGATGTATAGAAAGGTGAATGTAATAATGCTTATTCATTCTGTGATGTAACAAATAACAGATACTGTTTAAATTCCACCACCTGTTGTTCTTATCCCTCTTAAACTTTAAAGTGTAATTGATCTATATCTGTATCTTGTATGTAGCTGTTCTACAGATTTGTCCAACACAAAGTTCACTTCAAAATGACAAATTGATATTTTTAGGTAAATACAATAATTGTTTCATAGTAAACTAGTTTTACTATAAAACAATAATAATGATTTGATAAAACATGTATGATGTGGTGTTGGGTAACATGCTTTATACTTTGTGTGACCCTGGATGTTACCCACATAAGAGAAATTATTAATGTATCTCCAGGCTTTCAAATTATGTTGAATTCGTTCTGTGTATGTTTCTGTATTTGCTGCTCTCTATGTTCTTTGTGAATGTGTTTCTATTTGAGGTTTGTCTTGACAAATTGAGCCAGACCTGTTCTGCTTCAGTTGCACAGCATGACAGAAATGTCTGAAAAAAAAAATGTACATGGAGTTCATGTTTCTAAATTACAAAACGTCAAAAAAGATATTTTTCATCTGTGGTTTCACTTTGTCAAAAACATTTTAACTGTGACCATAATCATTACATCATCCTAACTAACTGTTAATCATTGTAACAAAGACAATGATCATCTCCTTACCTTAACATTAAATAGTATTTTAACTCAAATCACAATCATTTAGTAAATCTAAATGACCTAAACCTAACCATCATATGCTTAAATGCGTCAGTGTACAACAAAGATCAAGCCAGAGGGTATAAAAATACATAGTTTAGTTTATGGGTGATGATTAAAAAATGCATGTTATCTGCAAGCTGAATGAAGGCCTGACCCATAACAGTGTTTGCAGCATAGTTTGAACATATAGAACAATAACGCTTCTCTAATAAGCTCTAAAGTGCCTCCTTTGGTTGGATTAAAGACCTTTTCAGTGCCATGAAAGTTAAAATGTCACAGCTGCAGAGGACAACGACAGGGAGTCATGATGTCATGATGCCTGCATCAGGGAAATGTTACTGTGTTTTCAGACAGAGCGCAAAGCAAATTTAAAAGGCAGCTCGAAGCAAACGGAAAACACTTCAAACCTCAGAGGACTGCGAGAGTTATTTATGTTCTCGAAATTGCAGCAAGACGATGGGCTACTCCAAGGAGACAATGTGATGCTGGCATATAGCAATGAAGAAGAAATAATGTTGACATACCATAGTCATCGGATAGCTGCTCCATATTATTATTATTATTATTATTATTATTATTATTATTATTATTATTATTATTATTATTATTATTATTATTATTATTATCAATACCTCAGAGGTTGAAGTATTTTTTGTTCCAGGACTGCTTTCAGTGTGATTCCTGGGAGTGATTTTGTGCCATTCTGTCAGGTATGAAATGCTGTCACATCACTAAAAACAAGTACAGTGGTGAGAGAAATGGTCAGTCAGACTGTCTGAAAGGTTGTAATGAACGCTACCTTCCCATTTAATGATGTGGGAGTAACAACTGAAGTGGTGCAGTATTTTGCTCTTGCTCCAGGCAGGTGTGCAGTGCTCCAGGTTCTGACAGGCACTAATGAGTATTGACAAATCTAAGGCTTACAAATCAAATCAATGACTCCTGATATTACGTGCATATGCACACACACATACGCTGTATTATGCAATCCAGTTCCTGTTGCTGACATAAATCCATCAGTGTGCACTTTGGCAGACAGCTTGAAATATTCAGAGATCTTACATCACTCCCTGAGTGAGCGGAGAGAGGCTGCAGTCCATGTGCTGTTTTATGATAATGGCCCTAGTGTTGTACTGACTGCAGTCAAACCTCTAACATAGTGTAGAAAGTAACAAATAGAGTCTCAGTAATTAAGCCCATATTTTGAGCTAGGTGTTGTGTTTTATGCATGAGGTATTATATAAAGCCCTTTTAGGCTTCTGATTTGGTTTGACATCTTTTATGTTAATTTATTTGATGTCACTTTTCTGAATTTCTTATTAAAAATGTGCTGCGGTAATAGGACTTAGCATTTTACTCACCTAATTCATGAATTCCCCCAATTCAATTAAGCCCCAAAGCCCCTGCTATTTGTTTAAACAATGCGATGTATGCGCTCTTCCATTGCTGAGTTGAGCCTGAGCCTGAATCTTATTTCATCCATTTCCTTTTCCTGTTGCTGGGGAATGGCCAGGAGTATGCTGGGTAACGCAATACCCTCAGAGCCTTGGAGATACTTTCAGTTAGCTTATCCCGGGGCGATCACAATGCTTTCAGTGACATATGGTCACTGGCTGTGTGATGCTGCGGGCAGTGAACGTCTCACGGTGCTTTGCACTTAATGAAACACCTCTGCTTTCTTTTCTGACATTGATGAGTGTATTTCTGCCATAGTTAACACAGGTAACACGTGCTTTGGTAATAAAGGCAAAAAAAAAAACAAATAAATGCACAAATGAGGAAAAGCTTGAGGAAGCCACCGGCTGCTGCAGCTGTAAGCGCTGTATCACTATGGTAACCAGAATGCACACTGTCTTCAACTGGTGGTTTTTTACCTGCTCTGTGGATGAACTGAAACACATTGTGTTAACAGAAGACAACAGATGGCAACCTTGAACAGGCTGAAGGGGACGCATCAGAGTGATTTTTAAGAATGTGAATGAAGAATGTGTCACCTGAATTTCCAGGTGTCTGATGCACATTCTGCATACCAAATGTCAACAACACAGTCCCAGCCCTGCACAAAGTATTGTTGAATCTACGTTAACATTTACTTTAGCCATATTTCCACAGCACATTACCACTTCAACTCGACTTGCTTTTGGTACCAAGTAGTTTAACTCAATTTCGACAGTACCCCCTTTATGTAGGAGAGTCTTGTCTGACTGTCAAAGGGACCCCATGTGAAACTGCTGCGATCTCATCTTCAAAGCATCACAAACACAGCAACAGTCGAACCGATGATGTTCTTGGTTCTTGGTACGTGGCTGTTTGTAAGAGCAAGATAAGAAACCTCTTCTGAAATAGAAGAGGCTGAAAGCAGCAAAGCAAGAGACTGCAGATATAAACAGGAGAGTTTGGGATATCCTGCATCAGAGGAGACAAATCTGCTTGTACAAAGATGACAGAATAGAGAAATCTAACCTGACGGATAGTTTACTGGTAATGTGTTTCACAAGTCCAGTGTTACAAAGTATTTCATGAAACAGGCTACCATTATTAAGTATTAAAATATGTATGCTGTGTCTATGTATTTCAGTTATTTCACTCTTTACAAACTCGCCGTGAGCTGGTGTTCCACTGCTGTGTATGTACATCTAAAGGACAGACTGGCTCAGAGTGCATCTCTATTGGTCATCTGTTATAGTAAAACAAGACTTCTGTGCTGCTGCTGCTGCTGGGAAGTTATTGACAGAAGGTAAAGTCACCCATATTAATTTCATAAAACACAAGATAGTGATAGAAAAAAATGTATTACACTGCTGTTGTTGAACAAATGGGAGATCTGAAATGATCTGGGATACAGAGAAGATGTTCTTTATCCTTTAAGGGCTCTAAAGGGTTTAGCAGTTGGCACATAGGCTACATATTGCCACCCATGAGGCTGTACTCTTCTATGGAAAATAATGTGCACTCATATGCATCCATTCCTCCTCCTCATTATCCTCTTAAGTGTTGCAGGGCAAGGAATTTCAGCAAGCATTTATTTGGTCTTGGTGAGGAACAACAGTCTATTACAGTGCTAAGACTTTAAGACTTTCTCACATACAATCACACTTACGGACAAACAATGGAGTCCCATGTTTTGCATCAGAAAAGAGCATTCATCCTGGAAAATTCAGGAAATTTCTGTAATTCCCAGGAATTTTGACTGGTTCTTATATGGGGTTGAGACCATATTTCTGTACCATTGACCCATAAGTTGAAAAAAAATCTATCTGTATAGCAAAGCAGACTAGTTTATGTAAGTTTAAGGGTTTTTTTTCCGTTACTGAAATTACACTGGCTTAAATTGAGACTGTTTTATAACTACCTCTATAAAACTTGTTAAATCCAAATGTTCTAAGTCAAGGATTTTAAGAGTCTGTTTGTATGGATTAATGGTGTTAAATTAGCGGTGCAAGCCTGGGACCAGAGTGCATGTACATCCTAGCCCCTTATGTTTGCTTGTTATCTCAAATGACCATGAAAATTGAAAGATTTCATTTCACCAGGTTACAGACCTTTTTTTCTTTTTTTTTTTTTTTTGCTTGAGCCTTGAAGGTTAGAATCATAATTCTGAAGTACTTCCTTCCAGATACAATCTGCTGCGTCTCCCCTGATACAAAGACATCTGGCGCTACCCTGGAACTGTTTGTGTTTGTGAAAAACATGCACACATTTAACTGCTAAATAATATACAGAGGTGGGGTTAATTATAGGTGGCCAGAACATAACAAGTACCTCCCAATGTGGGGAGCTGCAACCTTTCCAGACATAGAGTCTTATGTTGTATGATACTAAAACAGAAAAACAAAGAAATACAATATCATTAAAAACAAGCAAAGAATCTCCTTTTTTCATCCTGCAGGAAATGAGGATATCAAGGAAGTGTATCCAACTGGCCTCCCTTTGTCTCAGTGCACATGTAATGCAGTGTGGCTATTCGTCATCATGATTGTTAATAGAAATATTGAAAATGTTCACAGATCCTGGTCTTCAACTCTAGTTTTGTTTCCCCAAAACTAGACACAACTTATATGCGTTTGAAGGAGTAAAAATGTATTTCGTATTACAGATTTATAACCACGTTAGAGGACCTCTACAGTTTGAAATGAACAAGGAATTTGAGGGTCACTTTCCAATATGTCCAACTGTCCACGCACTACTTGTTTGATGAAATGATCACAAAGGCCTTTAGCTGGTGACTCAAAAGATTCATAAAAGAATAATAAATGCATCTTCTCCTCAGCAGTTAACTATAGTAGTAGACTTCTTTTGAATGCGTGTGAGTGATAACTGCTGAATTGCACAAAGGTAATTCCTTTTCCCTTCACCAAAACATAAAAAATGAAAGTGTTCCAGATCATAACACAAAGCACATTTAAAAGATCCTTGTCCTTAACTCATGGCAGCATAGAAGTCTTTTCTATATACTTCCAGTAACATTTGCCCATCTAACCATATTCACACGTCATCTATACCCCATAAATGTCAGTCTTGTTCCTTTGTTTCACTGCCTGTTTGCCTATGGTGGAAAGTAACCAGTCACCATAAAGGAAAACTGACAAAACAGGACATTGTGTCAATGACACACACACACACACACACACACACACACACACA
>JBAJHX010000042.1:16597989-16614741 GCA_037176925.1 Amniataba percoides | reverse complement strand
GAGTAATTATTGACTTCTTGACAACAACTGAGAGAGAAGCAGCACATAGAACAGCTAAGCTGAATAAAATTGCAGTCCTCCTTCATTCTGTGATGACCCCCCTTTGAGTCCTTGATTTCTCTGAATAGCTTTTCAGGTATCTGATGTACTCGCTTGGGCCTCAAGATCCAAATAGTTGGTTTCAAAAGGTGCATAATTTGCTATTTATAGCCAATCTCAGTGTTTAAAAAGGCAGTACGTTTGGACTGCCAGTGTGTTGTGAATGCTGCGTTAATATGGTACATACAGAGGGTTAAAGCAGCTCCGCTTGCTTAATTATTTTGCTTTCTTGAGGTAACAAGGCCTGTTTTTCCACAGTAATGGGTTAGTTTCTCTCAGTATCTTTAAGAAAGAAAAGGACGATTTCAGGGCAGCCTCTGTTTGTGTTTCCTGTTTGTGCTGTATCGGTGTTCAGTTAGAAACACTGATGATGGAAGCATCAAACACATTCAGCCATGCCATCACAGAAAGGTTGAATGTGTGTTGATTTTATGCTCAAGGCACAGCTGTGCATCTTTATGATTATTTAAATCTCCAGACATACCAAGAGGATCAGTCAAGATCCACTTGTGCTGTATCCCTCTATCTAAAAGGTCACACAGTCTGAGGTTAAAGCAGCATTCTCCTGATAAATCCCACCCACTCCATCAATATTTGTTGCAAAGGCATTAGTGCTCGAATGGAAATGTTTACAACTGAAAGCAGCCTCTCGAATCTTTCAAATAAATTCTGTGGCATCGCAAGGGTGTATGTAGCAGAGGGGTGCGACGTTCTCATACTCAACAAGCTGCACTGGGGAACACATTGCATCTCCCAGAATGACTTGAGACCCAGACAGGTGTCAGCGTTTAAGACTTGTGATTAAAGCAGAGCAAAAGGGCTGCACGAGAACAGAACAAAGAGTGTGCAGACAGAGAACAGATGGCTGGAAGAAATGGGGAAAATGGACTCAGGATCCTGACATTTTAAGGACACTGGAGAGCTGCACAAGGGGAAGAAGCCCATGAGAAAAGAGAACATGGACTATTTATGCTGAGCTGGGGAAAAACCTTATTGTCTTCTGGGATATTTTGGGTTTACTATTTGACTGAAGAAATAAACCTGCCCTACTTTGAATGTCCTACTCTGCCTATTTTTCTGTTAATCTTCTCTGCCATAGTCTGACCGAGTAACCTCTCATGACATTTCAATTGAAATCTGGGAATTTACATTACAGCTAATCACTGTGGAGACATGGGGTGGGGGGGGCTTACATACAGTGGTCAACATAAAGCACACTTTATAGGGGCATAGGGGAATGGAAAAGAAAGTACAGACACTCCTGGGTGTTTAAATTGTACAAAAAGTTCAGTAGATTGTTCATTTCTGATTGAATGATTGAATGAATCAGGTGTGACCACATGAACTAGACACTCATTTTGCAGTTAGCCATAAATATTCTTTTTGTTTTCTAAAGATAACAAGATAAATTATCTCGTTATCTCTATATAACAAATAACAAACTTGGGATTTGGCGATAATGACATAAAAAGTTGCAGGTGTGCCCATTCTCAGCTTCTCTAGCCATGAGATTAATAGACAGTTCAGAAACATCATTCCATTCATGTGTTTTGTGTTCATCATCTGCACCTCATTCTAGCCCTTATGGGTTCATTGCTGCTCCCAAGAGATGCTACCGACCGCAGCTGTAGTGGGTGTTTATGCTGATTGGCCACAGGTGGCAGGAATGAGCCTAAATAAACTAATAAAACTTGAAAGAGCCACAAAGAGGTGAGATTCACATGTTATTGAAAGTGCTTTCTGACAGTGGGTTATGGTTTTACAAGTGAAAAGACTATCCAGTATCTCGTTGATTCCTCACCTCCTTTACAGAGCAGTGTACATCCATGCCCTTGAACTAGGAATAATCAGAACAGTCAAGTCAAGCGGCTGTGAGGAGTTTTCAGGAGCCAGGTGCAGCAACAGGGTGTACATCTACTCGTACGTCTGTCACTCTTTGTAAATCTAACAGCTATCAGGAGCAAGTCTTGGCTCTTTTTAAGACTGCTAATATATCAACCTTACTATTATGTCTAATTATACTGTAATTATACCAAACAACAGATTCTAATACATTATTGAGCACCATTTTACAAGATCATATTCAAATTCAAGTTCAAATTGAATTTGTCACATAATCATACGAGGTATATTCAGTGAAATCAGTCACTTTTAGCTCTTTTAGTAATGCAATATATGTGCAAAATGAATAAAAAGAATAGTAATATGTAATAAATAATACTCAGATGCTCAAACCAGTTGTAAATAACGTTATCATATCAAAATCAGCAGTTAAGGCCACTGCCTCAGGATTGGTTCAGAGGTTGAAGGTCTGTCTGAGTCACCTCTCCAGCATCGGCTAGTAAGCAACCAGTGTATTGTGTATGTGTGTGCTTAAATTTTTCCTACCAACATCCACACACACATCCATTCACTTACACCACTGAGCTTACTGCCCTCACACCTCATTTCTTTTTCATTTTATGTAAATGCATTTAATTGTCATGACGCTGTTATGAAATGAAACACTGAATACAATTTTTATGAATATATGACCTCTGCAAAACAAGCACCCACAGTATGATGGTGAGGAAAGAAAGAGAGTTATCTGAGCCAAAAGCAGAAAACTTAAAGAATGTTCCTGGTACAAACCTGTTGGCCAGCTGGGACTTTTCTGTGTGGAGTCTGAACACTGTTCTTGTGCCTGTGTGGGTTTCATCCCACTGTCCATAGAGCTGTAGCTTAGGTTAACTGAGTTCTCTAAAGGCATGACTGGTTTTCAGTTTCTATGTATGGGTCCAGGATGAGCCCCGCCTCTTAACCACTTAGTTCAGAGTGGTTCCATAACTGTTGGATGATTTAACATGAAATTGATATTACAGAAATGGGAAGACTTGACTGTGGAGAGATCTTGTTTGAAAACCTCTTACTGCATCAGTTATTTTGTGGCATTCATCCACTATAGATCTTATGTGGTCCTACATAAGCTCACCTAGTTAACCTAATTAAGAGCAGAGTGCAAAGTGGGTGGTGGCAGTTGGCAAACTCTGTATTTAGACAGCTTGCAGCTATTGAAACAACAAAAAAAGCAAATAAAAACTAATATGGTTGCATATAGCAGTAAAAATATCTATGGGATTGTACTAGAAAAGGGTCTCAAGATTAGGTAATAATGTCTTAATGTTGTCTTAAGGCACATTTTAAGACATGTGGTTATATTGTATTAACACACAACATTTATTTGATTCATACACTAATAACTAATTGTTGAACAGTGAATTTTGAGCCTTCATGTCCCAGTGATGGTCTGGGTCTGCACTTCTAAGGCCAGGATGCTGCTTTTTGGTAATGCAGCCTCTGTTGCTAAACTACAGTAAGTATAGTCGGACAAAGTTAAAGCAGGAAGTGTACTGTAAACATCTGACTTCTCTTAAGTAATCATTGATATTTGAAAATAACTTTAGTACAGTATCATTATTGATTATAGGAAAAAACAACCCCAAAATAAGATAAAATGAGACTCAGTTCATAATAAACTGTTATTATGATCATAAATTATGCTTGAAAACCAAACATAAGAGTGCAGCTCAGCTCACTGGTGACTGGATTGTGTCTGTTTACTGAGAGCAGTAGAGGGGATGACAATGTTGAAAATAGGTCAGAAGGGGAGAGAGAGAGCAGAAAGAGAGAGAGAGAGAGAGAGACCCCCTCTGAGAGCCACTCGCAGAGCAAGAACCTGGTTTTGATCAGCACATTCCATTAGTCAATACAAGCACAATGCTTCCTTACTGCCAGTGGGGATTGTGCACAAGTATTCTGTTGTATTTTATGTTAAAAAAAAAAACCCAACAAAAGGTCTTTTGGGGAATCATAGTCATTTTTGTATTCTTGTCACACACCCACCCCTCCCTCAACCCACATTCATTCTTCCACTTTTCTGAGGAAGTGATTACTTTGGCTTTTAGACACGAATAACAAAAACATAACTATCAGGATTTTTCATGCTAAGAAAAGTGATCATCACAAAGACAACAGCACATCTAAATCATCCATAAAACCCCTTCTTATATGTTTGACAGATGACTGAACCTTAGATCTACATCATCCTCCAGGGTGGATGGCTGTTCCCTATTTAGGTAGGTAGCCCCTGAGCCATCTCCATATAATGAAGACTGTGAGATCTGAAAAGCTTCAGCAAAAGGGTATAAATGAACCGAGGCTTTCAGATAATGAACATTCACACTCATGCATTGTCAAAGTTTTTAATTCACAATTTCTTAACATGTCAAAGTAGAAAAGGACACCAAATATTTCTTATATTTCACAGTTTATCAATAAAATAAAGACATAATTCATTTGTTAATTTGAAATGGCACTTTGTTTCCCCCTGCCATCAAATTGTCATTCATCAATTAAATTAATTGATTAAGGTTTTAACTTGTAAGTGCCTCACATTTTATTAGATTGTTCTTTGGTCACTGAAATTCACAAAATCAATGAGCTTTTTTCGCCTATGTTATTTATGATTTTAGAATCTGAGATCTGAGATCTTTGGATTGTCTTTTTACTTGGCCATAAAACAATTCAGGGCTGATCTAAAAAAAAAAAAAGGCCTCTAGGGTGTACTAATGAATTTGGGTTACAAAGGATGATGAACGGTCATTTCAGAAACAAGGTCAAGGCTAATGTCAAGCACCAGCACCTACAATATTCCCTGTGCAATATGAAGATCTACACTTTAACCTTTTAAAAATGTAAAGAAAGGAGAAGTGGTGTGAAGTCAGGAAATCATTCCCATGTGAAGACAGATGTTCCTGCATATCTCCAAGTTTATGGGGTCCATAAAAAAGGAGAAGTCATTGAAATATTACAGTCTTGACATTTCCAAGAAAAACAGCTGGTGACAAGTATGAAACAAACATAAATACAGAAGAACCACTATATACAAAGAAGGTTTTGGTCTCTTATTTATCATTCAACTCCAACACAGTGATTTTCAAATGATTGCATTCCAGGCATTATCATATGACTGCACAATGTCTTTTTGTTTAAAGGGATATTTGTTTACAGTCTCTTTTCACCCACTGCTGATGTGAGCTAACAAGGCATTTAAATCCCTTTAACGCAGTTGACAGTAACAGTTATTCTACAGTGATATGCTATTGAAATAAACTGAGCCTGAGGATTTTACATGAAAGTAAGGTTTTGCTACCTCAATCATTTTGCCATCATTACATTGATTCCCAAGGCACTTTGCAGGATCTTGCTGAAAGTGTGAAATGCCCAAGTAAAATAAATGACTAGGCACATTATGGTCACATACGTATTGAGGGTGGTAATATTTTTTCACTATGTTGCCAAGCGCAATCATGAAGCAATCTGATCTTATGCTGTGTGGTCAGTGTATGGAACATCAAATCAGTTTGCACCACATAGCAAACCAATCCAAAAATAGCAACTATCAGTGGTTTTCAGTGTCTCCTCTCCAACTCTATAATTGATATTTTACAGTAATACCAAATATGTTCAAAGAGTGGGCAATCGCACAGTGAGAGAGGGTAGAATATTTAGCATGTCCCTTACCAGCTCCATTATTCGCTACTGCTTACCTCTGAAGCAGAGTCTGTTTATGTAAATGTCAGTTTCTCCTTTCTCTGTTTAAACATGGGTCTTGACCCCGGCTGAAGGGTTAGGGGCTCCTTGTTTATCATGAGCGCCAGAGATCCAGTGGTAGCAGTCGGTGGCATTCTTGTTGCGGGGCTGAACAGCACAATGGGTGCAATAAACGATGCCCAATGCCACCATCACCACAACAAAGATGCAGAGGGGCACTAGGAGGCCCACCAGGAGCCAGGTGCTGCTCTGCTTTTGCCCGCTGTCTTCCTGAGCAGAATCTATGTTTTTTTCATCCTCACTCTGTGGTGACTGTGAAGTGACTGTGTGCTGGGTGGGAATACCTGGGACTTGGAAGTGTGTGATCTCCACATAATCATTTTCCTTTCCCAAAAGCCCCTCCTCTGGGAACTGAGTGTTTTCCCTAAGGGGATACTTTTCTTCCTCTACTTCGCTGTTGTAGGTGGATGTTGTAGGCATGTTGCTTTCTGTGACTGAATCCTCTGGATTTCCTGGTTTCTGGCTGGAAGTGATGGGCTTCAACCACCAATTCCAAGCTCCCTCAGAGATTGTAGAGGTGGACAGAAAGGGGAGAGCTGTGGTGGTCTCCTCCTCCTCCTCCTCCTCATCATCATACCAGTCTGGAGTGGTGGATAGTGGTAAGATAGTGGTGGCTGGAGATGTGGTGTACACAGTGTCTGGCAAAACTTCCAATTCAGACTGAGATCTCTGCTCCCATTCCAACCTGCCCTCTCCTCCATTGTCTATGTCTTCTTCCTCTTTCTCAGCCTCCTGTGTAGAATCAAAGGACACTTCCTCCTGAGGGGCTCTGGTGACCCAAATAACATCAAAATCCAAAACTCTGGGTGGGTCGGTCAACCAGTCCAGAGATTGCTCTTCCTCTGAAGGCCAGTCAGTGTGGCTCTGCTGCAGGTTCCAGTTATAGTCCACACCATCCCATACAGATCCAGGCTGGTGAGTGACCCAAGGAAAAGGAGGGGTGACAGCAGATTGGTCATCCCTTTCCCCTCTCTTGCGACATGAGTAGTGATCAGACATGAGTTCATAACCTTCTTCACAGTCACACTCAAATCCACCGACATAATTCACACACATCTGCTCGCAGGTCCCAGGGATCTGGCACTCGTCAGTGTCTTGGCACTGACTGGGTTCCTCAGGCACTGGGTAATATCCCAAATTGCAGTGGCAGATATGAGAGCCTGGAGTGTTCTCACAGGCATGTTGACATGGGTCATTTATGCATTCATCTATATCCTCACACTCACCCAGTTCATCTGGATGGTAACCCTCCCGACATCGACATTCAAATGTCCCCGGAGCATTCACACAAAGCTGCTCACAAGGACTCTGGAGGCACTCGTCTACATCCAGACAGCCACGTTCATCTGGTGCAAGCATGTATCCTTCAGGGCAGGCACAACGGTATCCGTCTGGAAGGGGCAAGCACTCAAATTCGCAGGGGGCATCTTGACAAACATCAGACAAGTCACAGCTCTGCCCATCATCGCCTAGTTCATACCCATCAGCGCACTCACAGAAGAAATTAACACCCGCTGACCTGCAGAAATGTTCACATCCACCATTGTCCTTCTCACACCAGTTGTGTGATACAGGGGGATCAGAGCAAAGTGGGGGATCTCTTTGCCACCCCACTGAGCCATCTTCCCTCAGCTCACACAAAACTGACTGCTCCTCTTTGGTGCCTGTGGGGCAGGGCACAGTAGCAACAGATCCAAATGGTACATGGGTTAGCAGCGTGCTTAGAAGGTTAAATGGTGTGGTGTATAGGGCATTGCCTGCCCCTTCACTCCCTAAGGCAGAACACATTCCTTTGAAAGCATAATGGCAAAGGTACCCATCTACTGAAACTGAGCAGGAACCGTCAAGCCACTTGAAGTTATCGTTCTGCTCTTCAGTACTATAGCCCATGACCACACAACGTGGCACAGAGCACATACTAGGGGAGTCCTCTTTCTGCCAGTTGGTATACTCTGTGTCCTGGTCACCAGTAGTCCAAGAGAAACCCCTCAATGGGCGAGTGGCAGTACATTGGCGAGGCTGGCGCTGCAGACCGATCCATATCCAGACCTTGTTGCGTGAATAGCGCAGGTCCAGAGTGGAGAAGAGAGTGGCAATAGTGGTAGCATCCTCCTTGCGTTTGATTACAGCTAGGTTGCCACCTTTTTCTTTGCAGGCTCGCCAAGAGTCCAGGAATGTCTTGCGTTGGAAGTAGACAACAAAGCAGCCATCTGCATTGCAGAGAGCATCCCTCTCTCTCAGATCCTGACCCAGGACTGAGGAGAGTCCAAAGAGCAAACCCAGCAGGGAGAATAAGAGAAAAGCAGCAGCACTGCTCATCAGGGAGCCCATACTTTTTTTTAGAGCTGAATATATTTCTCTACTCTTAGTCTGTCTCTCACTCTAAGTTAGTCCAAAGCTGTGGCTTTCTCTCTTCACCTGCTTTTGTTATCTATCTGAACTTTTCTCCCTTCATCTGACCCCTTATATTTCCTCCTTTCTGTCTGTGCTCTTTACTCTACCCTGCTGAAACAGATCTGTGCTGGAGTTGAGTGCATACAGATTGTCCCAAGGACTCAGAGAATGGGGAGGGAGGGCAGAAAAGGCAAGGGAGGATAGAGGGAGGGATATAGAGCAAAAAGAAGGGTGGGAAGATGGGGAGAGTGGGAGGGAGCTGAGGAAAAGAATTGTATGGTTTTGGAAGAGGTGGGGGAGGGGGGGGGGGGTTCAGAACTGGGGGAGGTGCAGTGAACTGTGCATTTCTGTCTTTTTCAGAGCATGTCATATGGTTTTCATAAAGTCTGTTCATGGACATACTTTGGTACTCTGCCATTTACCCGCACACACACACACACACACACACACACACACACACACACACACACACACACACACACACACACACTATGCATCAGATAGCAACAAGGTTTCTTATCACTAATAACTTAAATGAGACTGAATAATCACTCGAGTAGATGCAGTTTTTTCCAGCAATTCATCAGTTATATTCAGTCTCCTTTTCTCAGGCCTTTAACTTCTTTTTAAAAATAATTCCTCTAATCTTTTAATTATCTACCTTGTGCAACATGACTCAAATCAGGTTTATTTCAGTGTATGTGTGCCTGTTATGAGTTTGATGATGATTAGGAAGCTGTTCACACAATGAAAAGGAACCAAACTTTGACTCTATTTCCACACATCTGGCATCCACCACCAGCTACACAACCTTAGGCCAGAGAGAGGACACTGATCCCTGCAGAAGAGGTCCTCGGCTACATTAAAAACAACAATACTCTTCTCCATGCTAATAACTCTCAGACTGAGATGGGGAAGTAGGGAAAGTTGTCGAGGTTGCCGGTACGGAGGAAGAGGGCCTCTGGGTTTGCAATGAAAACAAAGCCAGGCCGGTGAAATGGAGACTTATGTTTCTTAATGGGGGATGTTGGAGGGAGAAGGGCATGTGTGTGTGTCTTGTAGAAAAAGTCTACGGGGAGTTCTTTGAATCTGTAATAAATTCTGCTGTTGTTGAGACCCCATTCTGTATAGCAATCCTGGTTACTTAGAGAAGAGAGAGCTTAAAAGAGATGTGGGACATTGAAGCAAGAGAAGACATCATTTTTTTAGGGGCCTAGCATGGATAAAGAGCACTTCTACACCTCCCATAATGCAAACCCTGTCTGGGTCGAGCAGCCTGGTAAATACATATTTCAAAGTCATCAGTTTGTACTGTGGCTTTAATGTTGTACATTTGTTGAGGTGCTATTTGCTGAGTTAATTTAAGTTCAGTTAATTTCATACTTGGCAATGGTCCCCCAAAGCCAGAGAAGATTATACAGTTTAGGCAATACTCTTCATGTCAAGAGTCTTCAGAATTTTATTTTATAATGTTATTGTGCATTAAATAAATAAAGCATGATATGGGTATTGGTACTGAAACCCAGGGAGTATTTTAGTGCGCTTGCTAGCACAATATGCTGCACTTTAAACAGGCATGGCACTTTGAGCCCTTCAGTGAGGGGGTTATGTGTGTGGGTGAGTATGTATGCGTATAGAATCACTTAATCTTGAACTTTTTCAGAGTTCCTATATTTTGACACAATTTTTTATTCAATTTGATTAATACTATTTTAATTATAAACACAACTATAACTGGTGTGTTTCTCACATTACCAGCTCTGGTTTAACATATACATCTGCAGCTCAGTGGAGGATTTTTAGTTCATCTCCATATTATATAAGAATAACTTTGTATAACTGATATAGTTTTTGTCTGCTTTCCTCTCCTGTTAATCATCTTTTACTTTTGACATGAAGATGTGACAAAGTTTAACTTTGCAGCACTTAAAGAAGTTACATCTCAGCATCAGCTTCAACCTTTATTTCATCATTAATCATGTGATTAAAAAGCAGTTCATCAATGGAGAAAAAACATGCATTGTTTCAGTTAATTTTAACTCTGAAGGGAAAATCTACATATTTCAAAGTGCTGCAGTCAGCAGTTTCACTTGCTGGGTGCACAAAGGAAATCTGCACCACTATTTCCCATCAGTTCAACTTGTGGTGAACTGAATATGTTTTGTTGTCAAATAACAAACAGCTTTGACTGTTGACCTTTAAGGGGATAGTGAACTTGAAAGTCCAAAACAGAGAATACTCTCATGGTTTATTTTCTGTGTTGCACCATCTGATTTTATATAACTCTACTCTAGAGCACAAACACTGCTCCACAAAAGAGACGTGGTTGTCAGGCAGTTATGCACAGAAGAAAGGCAATTCTGGTGATCCGTTTACTGAGTGAGATCTAAATTATTTTCTCCCCTTTGGTTATGACTAAAGAGCAGGTTACAAAAAGATTTTTGTCAGCATAAGCCTAAATTCCTTTAAATGCTTTTTCATCTTTTCAGGTTTTTTCTAGGACCATTTTTCTAAGTTTCATTTGTGAGAGCCCAGGAGCACATAAATCATTTGCCTTGTGTACAGATTTCAGTCAGAGACATTAAAAAAGGAGTTATTCATTATACTGACACACATATGTCCTCTTTCTTACGCAGGACAATGGAAATATGCTCTAGCTTGACTGACACAGGCCACCTGTCCCCTGCTGGTAGCTCACTCACACCAGGCGACTTCACTTGGCCAGCCCGTTTTTTATGACAGTTTGAGGTTAACTGGTGTTTGATGATCATGACCAGCCTTTAACGCACGCTCACTAAAAACCTTTTAACAAGTCCCTGCACGCCTGCCTCCCAGCATCCATCAGTATTCCACGGTCCCCAGTGCTGGGACAAACAGCATAAATGCCGCGTGTGTGGCTATCACAAGATTGGAGCTGCACCGGAGTGAACAATATGTGGGCAAGGGTGCATGACGGTCTGGCAGCTTTATTAGGTTATCAGTACAGACAGAGCTTGCATTCACACACATTTACACATGGTGACCTCTAGAAAATGCACCTCTAGCACATGAATAATATTTGGCCTCTCCGTAGTCAGATTCGTACTAACATAGAACGTAGAACCTAACATTCATGTTTAGCTAATCCATATTATATGGATTGGCTGAATATGAATTTTCAACAATTCCACTAATACTACTAATTGGGTAGTTTTGGTCCTCAACTTGGTACAACAACATCTGATCATTATCTCACATTGAAAAGAAAATATTCTATTTTCTTCTAATTGTCATTAAATCACATGAAAAGCCAAAAAAACATCAATGACTTAGTCGCTCTCTATATATGTTGATATTTCTCTATACTTCTCTGTTCTTTACAACTTTCTGACCGTGTCTGACTCTTGTAAATGTGCAGTTTCACTGAGAAAGAGGCTGAAAAAAAGAGGACTATTTTCAGAAGCTGATTAATGCACATTGGGCTCTCTAGTGAGTATTAGGACGGTGTGTATGGCTGAGTAAAGCCTGTATGTCTTCATGGTAGTGAGGGAACATCGCCTATCACAACAGTGTGGCTCATTAAACACATCATGCTTGTTTGTAGGACACTTTCATGAAGTGCTTTTTGACAGCAGCTGCTTGTTAAATGTGAAATGACTGCCATTCTGCCAATCTGCTTATATTCTCTTGATATTTCTTCTCTTTTCAGCAAATACAATGTGTAGACTCAAACCGACAACCTGCAGTGTGTGTGCAGAGTAATGTATATAATTACTATCTATTGGTGATTTATTGTTTTTTTTGTTGCTGTTTGTTAAGAGAGAGGAGAATAAACCGTGTAGTGGCCCTCAGGTCATTTTATATGGAGGACTGCTTCCATTTCTGTCAGTGCCGTCACAATCCTACAATTAAGTGGTCTCAGAGTTACTGAAATAGACAGCCAACCTCCAAAAAATAAAATGTTCAAACAGAAGTTGAAGTAAACCTGAACTATCTTTTAGACTTGTGTATGCTTCTTGTTAAATATATATTGTATGTTGTGCCTTCTCATTTGACCCACACACACTGCCTTTTCTGGAACCAGTAAAAATGCAGGGAACAAGAACTATTAGTTAAGCTTCATTTATGCACAATGTTTCTTTTACATCTCTCTCCGCATCAGAAACCTGACATCATATTACATATACATATTAGGTCACAGGAAGATATGTCAGTCAGACGAAACAATCATCACACACCTAATAAAACAATCACAAAGGACGTCCTCAGCTTAGCTTAGCACACAGAGTGGAAGCAGGAAATGGCTCGCCTGATTCCAGAATCTGAAAAAAAATACACAGTGTGTGACATGGTAAAACACCAACATGTGGGTTTTAATGAGCTTCTATATCCTAAAAGCTGTGATAGCATAACTGCGAAGAACATGAGTAACATGAGCTGCACACAATTAATGGTGCTTTGATTTTTATTCATCAGATTTCACAGCTGGCAAATGTGGAACTGAGACAGTTTTAACATTGAAGACAACACCGGTCAGCAGAGAGGAAACACTATTCACACTTCACTGATGGCTGATACAATAAAAGTTGCTCATCAGTACATAAAGAGATCTCCTCAGGGAGGGGCTCGCTGTTCAAACGAGCACCTCCGAAGTGTGTTTCACTCCGCTTGGGTGTCTGCTGTAAGGCCGTCATGGTTCCCAGTAGCTGTTCTAAAAACAGTATCTCCACAGACTGACATTACCACGAACACAGCATCGCCTCTCTTATCAGCTCTAGTGACAGTGAAACCGAGAGTGTAAGATAGTCAGGTATCTAGGTATCTAACTGCGAACAACGCTGCACTCCTTAACATCAAGAACAGTCTGCATTCAACAACATGAAACTGAACAACAACAATATGAACGTTCTTTAACTGAAATGTACCATCAATAATGAGAGAATTTGTATTCAAAGTGATGTTAATGGCTGCATTTATATAGCACTTAGTGTGACTTTGGGTTTTATTAATGTCAGGGGTGAAGAAAAAACACAATGAATTAAAGGTATTGGAGCTTTATTTGAATGTGTATACAAATTAGCTACAGAGGGACAGACTGGGAGGACCATTATACACTCCCATACTGTTAACCATGCAAATATGGGCAACTTCCACTTCCATAATTAAAGCCACATCCACTACCTTGTGACAGAGGTTACTTAATAATAACCTTGCTCTCCACATCTTTTGTAACCTTTGTAACCTGGAAGTTACAGCGATTAAAGGCTCACTGTTCAGTGCTTTGTTTATGGTCTGTTTTTTTTTTTTGAAGAAGAAGAAGAAGAAATTTTTTCTTGTTTCTACAAGACATGTCTAAAGGGGAAAAGGTTCTTAAAACACTTACATAATCCCTGTAGCATGAACAATGAGGCTACAGAGAGAGACGGACAGAACTGCTGTCTTAAATTAATCCAAATGGACTCAATAACACAATATTCATGAAGTGGATTTCCTAGAAACTGTGTGTGTTTCTTCAGGAAGCACAATGCAACAAGTGAAGTGAAATTCAAGTAAAAGATGCAAAATTGGAGAAATTAGCTTTGGAACAAGTGTTTTCCTCCTCCCACGCATTAGCTAAAAGTGGAGTTGCAGTTTTGATAAAAAATAATCTCAGGAAAGAAAAATGTATCTGAGATAAAGAAGGAAGGAAGGTGCATGATCGTTACATGGGAAAAAGAAAGATGACTCATATCTGTGATTAATGTTACAGCCTGAAAAAGGAACAGATCCTCTGTAAATATTCTTCTATTTGCTGAAGGCGACCAGCGAAGGGAACAGTTTGGAGGAGACTTTTCCCAGTGAACCAGAAGACAGACTCCTCAGTTTAGCAGTGTTACTGAGAGAAGTTCAGAGTCGTGACTTTCTGATGTCTGGGGATTGTCTACATTCACGAGACAGAACTTTCAGTTTTTACAATGCTGCAAGTAAGGTATAGTAAAACAAATTTAGTTTGTCATGTTTGCAAATGAGAATTCAAAGGTTACAAAATGTAAAAGTAAAAGAAGACGGAAAAAATACGAACATAAGAATACTTAACAACTTGCACAACTTACATCACAGACACAGTATGTACATAAAAAAAATAAAGTAAGGACTGTGTGGTACTATGTGGGTGAAGGGTAACAAGGAAAAAAACTGTTTTATGTATTGACCATATGTATTGACACAAAAACTTGTAATACTAAAAGTATAACACAAAAAAACAAATGAATTAGTGAAATGTTTAGAACTAATCTCTAAAAGAAATTTAGACTTTAACACTTAATTGCCAATTTAGGGATCTCTGGCCACCAAATTAAACATGCTGATTTAGACTAAGGTGGTGAACATGTTCTAATGACACAATTCCAGCTGAAAAACAAAAACAGGTATTTTCTGACTTAATTATTGTCATGGAGAAACGTCACTGTAGCAGCCCGCAGTCTGCTCTTATACTCTTTTTACTTCACACCTGCAGTGTTTTGCTGCAGTTTGGGCACTCCAGGTCTCAGCTGATAATTTAAAGCTGGGCTCTCATGTGATGTGTTTCCCATACACTGAAAAAAAAAAACTTAAGGGTACAATGGTTTCAGATTCCAATCCGGACCCTCTGGGATTTTAATACTTTTCCCACACAGAGTCCAGAAGTCCCAGTGAGTCATGTCTGCATGCCAGGAGCATATATCCTCCGTATGATGGAGACGTTTGGACAGTGACTGCGTATCTTCTTCAATAAATGTTCATATGCAGTAGAAATTACATCTGAGGAATGAGGAAACATCATGATGCTAAAATTTGTCATCACCTGAAAATAATATTCTGCATATTAATTGAACTTACAAGAGGTGCTCCGAATTCAGAAGACCTCTGGATCTTATTTCATTTGCTTCCTCTTCCTGTGTCTTCAGTCCTGGCTCAACAGAACATGATTTTTTTTTAATGCTGAGACTCTAGGTCATAGAGGTCCCAGTAATTTTCTACTTCAAAGCTTCCCTGTGACAGGTACAAGAGCACAGAAGAAGACACGCTGTCACCTGATGAGAGAGAACGGCAGCCAGGATGTGCCAGAAGAGGGAGAGAGTCTGAAAGGGGGGGGGGGACGATACTGAAAAATACTGGGAAAAGGAATAAGCTGCAGAAATGTACAGTGAGTGATGCTTTTATTTTGACATTACAGGAAAATTACAGTTTGCTATAACATGGGTCTTATTTTTGGAGTTTTGCCAAATTCACTGAGACTGTGTGATTACTTAAAAGAATTTGAAAGATATCACGACCTATAATGAGACATTATACACTGAACGTCCTCTGTAGGGTCTAAAACACACCAAGTAAAAATGTCTTGATATTTTGTGCTCTCTAAAAAGTTTTGACATTAAAAACTTCCACAGAGAACGTGTTCATATTGAAAGCAGCTACCCTTATAACACTGGGCACTTTCTCTTTTTGGCTCCCAGTATGTCTAAATAAGCCTGGCAGTAACAAAGGGCAGACTGAGTTGTCCTCCAAATGTTCTGCCTCATTGCCTGATGCTCTGTATATCTGTCTTCAGAAAATCTGCTGGACTTAACGTATGTTGTTTAGGCGAGGCCAAACTACACATTCTTTATGAAGCTATGCAAAACAACAGAGGTTTCAAAGGCATGTTTTGCTCTGGACTTTGCATACTAAGTCCAGAGGGAGTGTAGGGAGGGGGTGTCTCTGAGCTGATACCCCCCCCTTCACTTCACCACCTCCTGCTCCCACAATGTGAGCCAGGTCTGATCCAGTGGATGTGTGAGTGTGCAGAATAACTCTGGAGCTGTGGACAGTGTCTAACAACACCCGGCCTCGTATCACTGGCTGTTTCAGCTGTCATGGTGGGACACAATCAGCTGTGGCTGAATTCAACCCATCATCCTGTTTATGAAACAGGATAATATCTGGGGTAAAGTTTGCTCTTTATTTCGATCAGTTCAGTCCCACTGAGCCGCACCAGTTTCCATTACACAGAGTAAATGTTTCATTGAAACACATTGGAATAATGGGATGTCTTATTCGTCTTCTCTTTGGCTGTCCAGACTGAAATATTTGAACAAATATGGTTTGCTTATAATATTTTGTCCCCAGAAGAGGGTCTGTAAACTTTGATGGATGTTTATGATGCACAGTTTAGATTAAAAAAATTACTACTGACTTGGTTTTGTATCCACAATTCTGGCTAATATTCTGGTAATCTTCCTCCTGTCTGACTTCTTCTTAAAGTCAATGTGCTCCCAGGTTAGAACAAGTATGAATGAGGATGGTCCAACACCTACGACAAAACCTAAAATGTCAAAAATGTCAAAATATTTGATGTAAATCGATTTTAAATTATTTTGATGTGTAGTTGGTGCAGCTTATTGCTGTCCAAGTCTTGTTGATAATTACAGTATAAGAAGGTAAATACACTAATAAAAAGCTTAAACAAATGTGTCTGTGAGAAGAGAGTGGCCTGACAAAACCCCTCAGAGAATCAGAATCAGAATCAGAATTAGCTTTATTGCCAAGTACATGAACACATACAAGGAATTTGACTTCGGTATTTTGCACTCTCATGCTTGACAAAAATAGAAAAAATTTAAATAAATA
>JBAJHX010000042.1:16572750-16597063 GCA_037176925.1 Amniataba percoides | reverse complement strand
TTATTGAGGTTATGGATGTTTATGTTCATGAATCAGACTGTGACTGGTGTCAAATGTTCATCAGAGCAACAGCCTGTTGCAACCAGAGTCACTTTATCTAAGTCTTTCTTTTGCATTCTTTCATCCGTCTCCTTCTGTTTATTTATCTTTGTCATGTAAGCTGTTGCTAGCAAAGCAGGGATGGACATTTTCCTCAGTGCTTTTTGTCTGGTGGTTGTTTATCTGTCGTTGCCTCCACTCTCACTCAGCTCGTGAGCAGCAGACTGTAACGTTTGCAGGAGCCATAATTGAAGCTTTATCAGATGCTCTGCTCTGATTGGTTGTTTTGATTCAGGCATGGTGAATTCTTGTCGTAGAGGCAGCAGTTGGAGCCAGAGGAATCTCAGATTATTTGTGTCATGTATTACTGTCAGGACATAGAGACAATTTAAACAAATATGACTAAATGTTATTGATTTAAAAAAATATCTACTTCTGCTTTAATGAACCTTTAAGCTTGATTGGTAGACATAATTTATTCATGTGGAGTCAACCAGATAGCCTTACATTCCACTCTATCAACTCATATTAGTTAAAGTGAATATGTGATAGGGATAATCATGGCTATCTGACCTCATGTTTGTATCAACACTGAATTAGCGTTATTTTTAGCTGAGCGGCTGCTTAAAGACACAAATTACCCAGCTCTCCTGAGAAAAACATACCATGATAAGACTCCAGCCCTGCATACATTAATCTGCTGTCCAAACAGAAATCCTTGCACAAACAATTCCCCCTCAATTTGGATGTGCTGCAAATACCAATAAATCATTCTGCTAATCTTGCCGTTTCGCTGAAGATTCGGCCCCTTCGTATCGGAGGAGGAGAGATCAAGAGTCAGCTGCCAGCTTGTTTTCTCTGCCTCTGCCTTCTCCTCACTCTGCCTTAGAGAAACATCCAGGGAGCGCTGTGCACTTTCCAGGCAGCACGGAGCCCAGATATGTCACACTGACCCTCATATAGTGCTACGTGTTCTCTGCAACCTGTTGATCGACCACATCTACAAAGTAATCTGTCCTCACAATACACAATGGCATAATTTTGATTCAAGAGAACCCTTAGCAGTGTGTGTGTGTGTGTGTGTGGTCTGTTGGAAAATTGAAAGAAAACTGACTCTTTACAAACAAGCCATATTCAGCACAGAAATATTTATATAGGTGTGTTGATGGGAAGACAGGCCAATCCCCATGCAAAGCATTAATACTGGAAAATTCTGCAGAACCTAATTTATTTATTTATTTTTATCCCTGCTTTCTTTAATATCTGCACATACAATGTCAGTATGAAGATGTAGGACATTGACATTGTCATCCATATTGTCACACTAGCATGGGTAAAAGATTGACAAAATATAAACCTTTTCATACATTATACTTTGAATAAAGTGTGTATTAACCACGGTGAGGCACACACTCCATGGTGTAATGACGTGAATGTTTTCACTAAGAGGATCTTAAAAGATTTCCAATCCACCCAAAAAACTCTCTGCTGTAGACAGGAAGGCATGACTGCTACCTTAAGAAAAAAAGAAAACAAAAAACACGGCGGTGAGTGGGAGTTTCTCTTCTCAGGCCCTTCAGATCCTGAGCCAGTGACTCTTAATAGTTTTATATAACATAAAATTGATGCCAGTTGTATTGTTTCTGAAACTCATCCATGGCCATATTGTTTCATGGTTTCTACAGGTGTATTGTTTTATTGTTCCTTTGTAGAATATTTTATTTTACAACATTTTTCTAATCTTATTTGGTGCCACCAGCACATCAAGGTTTCATTTATTCTGTGAAATATTTTCTTCTATGATTGGTGCAACATTTTGTACAGATATTTATTGGTTTCCACAAGAGGTCATGAGGTTCACAGTTATGGCTTTAAGTACATTTTCTCAATGACTGTTAGTTGGACAACTGTGAAATTTGGTATGTCCATTCATAATAACATTCACAATATAATTACACAGTACTCCATCAATTTCATCTTACACCATCATCAGGTCAAAATTTCCAAATGTTCAGTTTTTCCAATACCTGCTAAACGTATTAAATAATTAGCATGTGTTAGGAAGACAAAGTCTAACTAAAATACAAACTAACAAACATAAAAACTTACAACAATGAAAACTGTCAACATCATAAGTATGGCAGAGGTTAATGGATGAGTGAATCATTCTTTCTCAGCATGATGTCAAGAGGCCTTTAAAACAGCAGAACCATATGGTGTTATCATTCTTGTGCCAAAAACATTAGATCAGCCTGCCTGAATGACTAATGACCAGTGGCATTCACCTCTGTAGTGATCACATTTTTGAATGGCTGGTAAAGATTATCATTACCTGCTCCCAACTACCCAGTACAAGGGCCCCACTATAGCCTGCCTGCTCTCCAACCAATCAATAGGACATGCCTTAGCACACGTCATCCACACCACATTACATCTGGACCAGAGAGGGAGCTATGTCAGAAAGCTTCACTGATTTACTGATCATTTAGCATTTAACACCACAGTTCTTTCCCAGGCTCATCACAGATCTTAAAGACCTGGGATAAAACACCTCTCTGTTCAAGTGGATCCCTGACTTCATAACAAGCAGATCCCAAGTGTTGAGGGTGGATTTATCCCCTCATCCACCCTCATCCCGAACGCTGGAGCTCCCCAGAGCTGTGTTTGAAGCCCTTTGTTTGTAATCCCTACACATGACTGTGAAGCCTCTGTTCCACTTCTCATCTATTTTCTATAGCATAATTAAAGGAGCTAAAGGTCGTTAAATGTAATTATACACTGTATGATAATGTGGCAAATACAGCTAAAGTTGAAATGTGAACTGCTGGGCATTAGCATGTTTTTTTGTTGCAACAGTGTTTTGTTGATTTTAATATTTACATTTAAAATTAAAACTAAAACTTGATCTGGTATCGCAAAAAGTACTACACTATGTTTTGGAATGGCCTTTAAAATCTGAGCAGATTTAAATAGTTTCAGAGCACAGTGATGTCTGTAACATCCTGGAACTAACGGGTATGTTGTTTGAGCTCAAATATTCCCAAATCTTTAAAATATAAAAGGTTAGTTAAGTATGAGTACTACTGAAACTGGATCATGAAATATCAGCTAAAATACCATGGTCTGACAAATCATAGTTTAAACACTATTCAGTTTGAACACTGAGTAGATGCAAAAGGCCCAAAATATTTAGAGCCCAACTGCAACCATCACTGTGGTTCAATTAGAAGAAGAGAAAAATGTTAATTATTAATCCCCTGAGGAAAACTAGATTTTAATGATCTTGGGCATTTATTCTCTGGAAAACAAATTAAGAATCAAAGTGCGTTTGGAGGAAATGGTTGCAACAGTAGTTTCCCTTGTCACTGAAACACTGTGGGGACATTGAAATTATAAATGGAAATTTTATTAATTCATTTTTCCTTTGGAACCAAAATAATTCCAAATGTAAATTATTCACTTGGTGTCTGAATTATAATGCTCTTATTCTTGTTAGACAAGCCATTATTGAAGGAAAAAAGAAAAAAAATCTATATAAAATGTGATTACCTACTTCCGAATGGTTGTGTAGCTAAAAATGCAGTTAGCATGCCTTTAGACTCTATTATTGTCTTACAGATTTCTTTTCAGATATGTTGTTTTTATTAGATGGTTGAGGGTAGAGGATGGCATGTGGTTATCACTGGCAGAATTTTGTGCAACAAAAGTCCCTGCCAATGGACTAAACTGGACAAGGTGCTAGTATTTGCACGTCTTGACTTCTTAAGTGTCGCAACTTAAGGCTGACAGTACTTTCAAAGCAAGACACTTCTCTTAAAAATTGTATGTGAATGTTGGGCAACCTTTTCACGGCGCTGGTTTAACGTCTTCAGAAGTCTTCAGTCATTCCACACACACCAGAGCATGAGAATAATTTAAATACACTCTACTCTGTTCCTCTGTATGCCATTCTCTAACACTGTCTCTGTACCGTGTTACTGAATCACATCCTGTGTAGCAACCAGAAATAAAACTCTGCACTGGAAACAGAATGGAGAAGAGTCATCTGTCTGATTGCACAGTTTGATGTGTAGTTAAAGAACCCGTGGAAATACCAATTCCTGATCATACACAAAAATTTCCACGACACCACACATCGTCTTCAAGAGTGAGAGACAATCTTAACATCACATTTAATCCATTAATCTAACGTAACACAAACCTAACCACCTACGTTTGCTAGATAAAGCAGCTGCACACACACACATATACTGTATATACACCGTATTTTTAGGACTATAAGGCGCACTTAAAATCCTTTGATTTTCTTAAAAATCGGCAGTGTGCCTTATAATCCGATGCGCCTTATGTATAAATTCTGGTTATGCTTACTGACCTTGAACCGATTTTCTGTGGTACTTTGGTAAGCTACAAAGCTGCGCTGCTTGATGGATTGTTGGAGCATTACGGCCACCGTAGTCAGGAGCCTCGTGGAGTGATACGTACTGACTGTTTTTTTTCGCTTAATGCGCCTTATAATCCGGTATGAGTCCTTATGTATGAAAATAGACCCGTTTATTGACATTGCATTGATATTGCACCTTATAATCCGGTGCGCCCTATAGTCCTGAAAATATGGTAGATTTAGACCCTTTGAAACTGAATTTGATTTTTTTGAGTAAAAAAGCTTTTCAAGATTTTCTATTAATGAGTCAAAGTCTGATCAAAGATTACATCCAGGTTTTTTGTAGAGGGCTTAACATCTGTGGCCAGAGGGCTGATACAGGATTTTATGTCAGAGACAAACTTATCAGGACCACTAAGAAGAACTTTGATTCTGTCTGGATTTAGCTGAAAGAAATAAGGTGACATCCATTCATTAATAGCTGCCAGGTAGTCATGGTCACAGTAGCAATATTACATGTGTCGTTTGGCTTAACAAAAACAAATATACAGCTTCATGTCATCAGCATAGCAGCAGTGAAAGATGCAGTTGAACTGATAAAGGATGTCTGCCTGGAGAAAAACGTATAAGGGAGATAAAGATGGGACTAAGGATTAAATCCCACAGAACGTCTTACAAAATGATGTCTGTTGATTTGATAATGAGTAATGCAACTCATAAGTATATTTTTAGGTAAACAAATGCAGTGGTGGAAAGTCAATTCAAGTCGTTTACTTAACTATATTTTTTCATGTCACAGCTTTATAACTAGTTAATTTATACATCAACATTTTACATAAAATATAGGCCATCATAAACTTCTCAGATGGTATATTTAAAAGGCAAAATGATCAAATATTTCACAAAAAGCAAATGTGTGAGAAAATATGTGTAAGTTTGAACTTTGTTTTTTTCTTGTTTTCTACACAGTAAATAAGCTTGAATTGCTACTTGCAAGTTATAGTCTGTAAGATATTCATTCTGTCCTTTGAAGATAAGCAGTAATTGCAGGTGTGTTTTTGGACCTCACAGGATTAACAGTCCTGTGAGGTCCTGTTTTCAAACCTTATAACTAACAAACAGGCAATCTGCAGTTCCTGTATAAAAGAAAAAAGAGAGCCCCAAACTGTATGTTTATTCAGTCTCTTTTCAGAGCTCTCTCGTCGATGGTAACTGGGATTTTCTCACTAATGGTTGCATTGATTTAAGTTTGCTTTCATCTGGACAACAAATTTCTTCTTTTTCTTTGTATTTGCACTCCTTTTAAAAGATTCCTTGTCTATAGCAATTGATCTTTTCTTTGTTTGACAATAGTCACTGAGACCAGAGAAATCAGTACACAACTTATCATACTCAAACTTGCGTTATCAGATTTAGTGAACTCCATGTGTGGCTAATTGTGGCAGTGGGATTGAAGTTTGTGCAGACACCTTTATGAAAATATTAAAAAGAATGTGTTTGCATGTTTCCATCTTTGTGCATACACAGTTTTATGCATTTAAATCCAGGTATCTATCACCAAGTCACATGGAACTAATCTAGTGACCATTAAGTAACCCTGGACATGCCAATGGTAGGTGTGTGTTTTTCTTAGTTTTGTTTAACCTTGTCCACTGTGTTTCACCTCACAACATTTGACCTCAGCCAAGCCATAGACAGGGTCTTTATTTGGTTTCAGCAGTCACTTTGCATCCAGATTTGGCTGCAGGTGGATGGTGAGACACATGGAAGAACATTAACATCAAACTCTTTGCCAAGCATCAGAGAACCTTTGGCTCAAGTCCAGTGCTTGTCTCGGTCACCATGCTGTGAAATATGTCTAATGAGCTGATTCACCTGTTAATCATCATTTACAAATCGAATCACATTCACAGGGTGTCATATTGTTGTGGTTTGCTCACATTTTCCGCAGCTGCAAAGCAAAGTCTTTCTTCATCCTAACAGGGAACTTGCAACAGAGAATGTCTTTATAGTCGAAGGTGAAAATGCATGGAAATGTTGGAACAGGCATACTAATAAAGCAGGGCAGGGAAAAGAGTGTGAGAATGAATACATTTGAATAATATTTTTGCGGTGGAGCTTCTGAGGCTTAGTGTGAGCAGCCCTTAGGTAGAAACCACAGATTTATCACTTGTCCAAAACACCAGCTGTTGCCGCTCTCCTGTTATGAATAACATCTTAGAAAAAGAGCCCAGCGAAGAGAGACAAGGAAGCTGGACTGTAAGAGAAGGTAAAATACAGAGAAAAGAAAATCCGCAACTTACATGTAGGGTTAGGGTTAGTAATACATCTAGAATTACAGTACACTTATATACTGTGTATCACTTGGATGGATATTTGTCTTTATTTGTCATACATATACTTTATTTCACTTCTATCCACTTCATCCCAGTTTCCAGATGGATCATAAAGCAGCCTCATAAATATGAAACTACAATATTCTAACAGTATCTTGACTCAAAGGAGATATTCTACACTAAATGTACCTAAACCATATCAAGCAGCAAGTCTGATTCTCTTGTTCTTAGCAAAGGTATTTTCATTTGAGAAACAATTAAATAAGTTAATTTACTGTTCACAGACAAATACTAATAGTGTGATATTAATAGCTGCTCTCATTTAGCAACCCAAGCCCCCTCACTCCCTTGAATGATAGCCAAATTAGGACAGAGGAGGAACTCTGACGTATAGCAGGTGTTTTGAATAAAACGCTGGATAAATTTCATGAGAAAAAAAATGCCTACCACTTACTCCTGTGTGTTTTTTGTGAACAAAACCTACAAAAAAATACTGCACCTTTGCGACTGATTTATACCCATGTAGTCTGTGCAGGGAACCCCCACATGAGTTTTCAAATGTCACTACTTTAGACATTAGCAAATTGTGAAGCTGGGATGAGGGATGAAATAAAACAACTGCTTAGAGGAAAATAGTAGTGAGCCAAAAGTGAAAACGTAGCCCAAACAAGAAAACTGAAAATAGGCTTTACAGTAACTCAGGTGAAAATGTACAGTACTAAAGGGCAAGTTTGACTGATTTTTTTCAAATTCATCTTTTCATCCCTAGACATTACACTGTACGTTACACTCTCCTGGTACCCTGTAGGCTGATCCTCCCACAGTTCCTTCACATCTGTCATTCTCTCTACTCCAGTTCAATCACAGACTCCTTCCAAGGTTACTGTAAAATGGAGAGATACTGGAACTCTTACTGTATGGCACATTGGTCATCTCCTTTCCAATTATCTATACACTCATCTAACCACCCACAAATATGATCCAAACAGGCATTTAAAGAAAGCTTTTTTTTATCATTTCTCTTCTAGCTCTCCACAGAGTTCAGCGCATAACACAAGGTCAGCATCAGTGAAGCATTCGCCTTCTCATTCACACATGAGAGTGATATTTCACTTTGTGCTGTAGCCAAGGTTACCGGGCACACATACACTCACACATATCGCTAAATATTCCATACACAGAGCCACCCTGCTATAATCTTTCACCAAAACGGAGCTCCACACTCACTCTAACTCATCGGCCCCAGAAGGCCGAGTCTGTGCCGAAGAATGTTTTTGTAAATGAATGGAATTACCTTGTATAAATAAAAGTTCAAATTTAAAAGTTAAATGTATTGCAATACCAGACCTTGGACACAGTGTATTCATGCAGACAGGGTGAGAGTGTGTCAGAAAGATTTCCCTCTTAGTCCACGCATCTGACTTTGTAATCAGTAGGCCTTGTTTGATCTGTGAAGCAGACTGCTCTTTATGTGTCTCCGTTGGGGGAGGAGGACGCTCCTCTGAGTACCTGTGTTTCCATTCAATATATCAAATGGGAAAAGTGAAAGTAGATTCACTTTTCTCTTACACCTGGCATGATTGTAGGTTTGGTTTCAGGAGTACAGGAACACAAGGATGTAAATGATTCTTTTAACTAATGGATAAAAAATGTGAAGGACACAAACACTATTTCTTGCCTTTACACACCTTTATTGTTTTTTTTTATTATTATTATTAATTCTGCATCACTAACCCTACAAAGAATGAGCTTTAGATTAACAGATTGAGACTTGGGGTAACGACCTATAAGGGTACAAAATTTATGCCTATTTATGCCTATCTAATATTTTCTAAATTATTACTCACTGTGATTTAATGCATGAATTTGTGCTGCTCACCGTTAACAACCAACACTGCATCCTGCATGGAGTATTTGGAGGTGGATTATTTATTCCCCTTTCGTTTTATACTTCACAGAGACGTGGCTGTGTGGATCAGTACCAGACTGCACTGCAGCTGGCAGCATCCACCCTTTCAGTGCAGATGGAGACACGGAGCTTTCAGGGTAGCAGGTCTCTGCTTTTACACTCACAGTGGCTTGTGTACTGATGTGACCTCACAGACTCTGCTATGCTTTTCAGCACAGTGATATGCAATGTGAAACGTCAGTCAGCTAATCTTCTGTGGTTTTCAGGGGCCTTACAACCGTGTGACTGATCGTATACATCAGTGAGAGTAGCACACAGAGGAGGCTGGCAGGAGCACCATGTGTCTGACATTCGTTTTACTTCAACCACCTTTGCGGGAGTTCTTGCTGGAATCTTTCTTGGACACTGATGTTACACCCAAAAAACATCAAAGGGGTCTCATTCCAAAACTGCAACGGCAATGCATGTGCTTTTACCGATGTACCTGCTGTTTAACTGATACAAGTAAAGTCCAGGAATCTTTCTTGAATATCATCTTGCTCAGGTAGCAGACAACAGTAAGAAGCTCCTCCTTTTTATTTCCTTCAACTATCAAAGCAAAGCGTTTTTCCTACTTTACTTCATCACTGACTTGCTTCCATTTCGTCTTTGCCATAATAGCAGCAAAGTCATCCTGAATATCTTGGTGCACATACATCCACATGTAGCATGGGCATCTTCTAAACTCCAAAAAGCAACCATGGTTTCACTATGAACTAATGAATGACTATAACTAACCTTTTGAAGAAAGAGAAACCACCAGCTGGGTACAAAACTGTACAAAAAATGTTCAGAGATTACTCCAGCCAAAGAGAGAGTGTTCCCACCAACTTAAACATTTTCAAACACCTGAGTCATTTACACCTTTTGTTAAGAGGGAACTTCAGGCGGGGTCTCGACAGGAGGCCAGTAACAGAGCTGTCTGTTCCACTCTACTACTCTCTAGTCTTTCTCATATATCTTCCCCACCACTGCAACCTGTTCTCCTGCATCGTGCTATCAACATGGCTACTTTCTTCACATTTTCACCCTCAGTCATTTTAATGGAACAACAGATCCATCTAAAACATACTACTTTTTTTACTTTGGCTAACATGTAGCTTAACTAATTCACCCACACTTGCCTAGTACATGTAAACTTGTCACTCTGAGGCATGAAATTACAACAATTGTTCATATTTTAATAAGGGTACAAGGGCAGTCTGTTCACACCATTGTACCCACTTGCCACTGTGTCTGGGACAGAGGACCATGCAGATCCAGTGATTTATTTGCTGAAAGAAATGGATTTTTTTGCCTTTCCCACAGGTCCCCCAAGAGATAATTAGCTGAGAATCTGTATTTATGAAATACCAATGGTGGAGGTCCCGTGTTTCAGCCTCATGCTCAGCGGACTTGTCGAGGCACACACATAGTTTTAATTGGTCCACAGCAATTTTTTGTTTGTTCTCAACTTATGTTTATACTTACATGTAACCATGTGACAGATGTAATAGTCTAGAATGAAATAATGACATTTAAGTACAGTCCAAGCCACGGAAGGCCAAGGAGAACAAAAGACCTGATCGTTTTGATGTTACACTCTGTCATACAAAGCACCATAACTTTTAACATGTCCCGAAACACTCAGAAGTCTGTTTTTGCAACATGACATGTCCAAACAGTTTGAGCCACCCCACCCTCATTGTTGCTCCAAAGCTTTTGGCACGATGCCATCTCCCTGCAAACCCACACACACTTAGAGCATCTTAGTCAATGGTATTTCAGCAGCACAGGCAAATCACAAATGCCACTGGCTGCAGTATGAGAACTGTGGGGTCCTGTGTTTTTGAGGCTTGACCCTTACTAAGGGTCAGAATATATCGGCCTCAGTTTATTTTCAACTCCTACTTATATGGATGTTCAGTACCAAACTGATGGACTACCCTTTTAAGAGGGGGTCTTTTTTTGTAAACCAAACATACATACTAAATCTGTAAACATCTGGCTTGCTTTCTTTTTGTGATCTGTACTTCACAGTGGGGCATCATGGACAAAGTCACGTGTGTGTAAAATTTGACAGAAACTGCATGAACCAGTAAAGCTCATTTGGTATATTTCCAGATATCTCAAATGTTTGTATTTGAGATAAACATTTTCCAGATAGATATTAGTGCTGATCATCTGTGCTGTTTTGTATATTTAAACATTTAATTTAAAATTCCACCCTCTCCAAATCCTCATTCCTTATCATTTATGAAAACAATAATATGGACAGACAGCATTAAAGAAGTCAGAGAAGAGAAATAGGGACATTTCAAGATGCCTGTGTGTGTTTCCAGTCAGGGAAACTCCCGTCGACGTCAGGGGTTGTTGAACTGAGAGGTGTAGACACTTTGTGGTGGGGAGTTTTGTTTAGTAAAGTCTGCTCTTCAGACAGCGTGGCAGCAGCTGGCCTGAGTCACACAGGAGGTCATTAGGTTAACACATCAAAAGGAGCTGGAGTGAGCTCTTTTCCCTGGGTGGGATTCAAAATATGTCCATCATATTCAAAGTAACTAGACATCTAATTATTTCCGACTTTACATGTCACTTTTTCATGTCTTTCTCCTATTGGTCAGTTGTTGATTTAATTTAAGAAATCTCCAGAGAGAACATTTGGACCATTATGAATCACTCAAACGTTACACTGAGCACCATAAGAGCTTCACCCCAACTAAGCCTCTTTAACTGTTTTCACACACCTATTATGGTTGTCTGGTCAGAAATCTGATAAAGTGGACAGAACACAATTTGATGAATAGATGGAAACTGGTGAATTTTGATGGAAGTTGCTGTCTATGTTATAGTTCCTAGAGAATTCATCAGAACTGTCACGCCAGGACTTCAGCATTTACATAAGAAGTATCAATATCTTATTGCATCTTATTCCATGCTCATTCTTGTGGTGCTGGTAGTCTACAAGAGCTCTAAAACACCTAAATTAGTATGTTGTTCCAACCTTTTCATATAGCGTTCATGGGCTGCTAACCATGTTTTGTCTCATTTCAAATAAAATGTCTGGGAAGGAATAATAGAAATTGTAGTAGGCGAAGAAAAAGGCAAGAGGAACAAAGAAACTGATCAATATCAGCTAATATTTGATGGTGTCCAAGTCTCTCCATGTGTGATCTGAGCACACACTAATCTTGTCATCCACTATTGATTGGTATTTGTTTGGTTATGACGGACAGTCAGATATGCAAACTTGTTGATTTTAGTCTATATACAGATTAATTGAGTTTTTCAGAGGATTCAGAGGTTTTTTTATACTTTGCATGTTTCTTATTTCTTAGAGGATGACAAATTGTTTTTGTCAGTTATAGTGATAAACCCACAGAGGATTTTACCTACAACAGCATGCCCACCTAAGTTTAAGCTCATTGGTTTTTAGTATCGCCTAACTTTACTGTTTAGGTTCACTTTCACTGCTTACATTGCAAATTTTTGAACCCTAACCCCAAACCTACTCTACACCACTGCTCAGCACTAAACAGCAGACAAATTTAGGTTTGAATGCTTAATAAATAATACTTAAATATGTATTAAACTTTGATCGTTGCTTATTCAGTCACAGGTATTTAATGATATAGAGAAATATTTGAGATTTAAAGTTTTTTACAGGATAGTTTTGCATACTTCCTAACTGATCTTAAAACAAAACTCTTCTGCTTATATGTACATTTAATGAGTTTTTAGTCCATAATCATTCCAGCTCGCCACACTGGATATAAACAGATGTGTTCCTAAAGCTATTTGAATGTAAGTGTTGGGTGAAGAAATCCAGTTCATGTTTTGTATTCCAAATGTCAGATTTCAGCTAATACAGTAAGAGTTTTATAAATGTGTGTGCAGTTTTTCCCTCTTGTTAGTTTAAGAAACAAGTTAAACTTAGGAATGTACTTTCCCCCTGACATACGTAACATATATGAATCATACATTACTGGCTGTCCATGCAAGAAGAAATGTCTGACCTAAAGGATCTGACTCGGAGTCACATTACTATGAGTAAGTTATCTCGCTGCTCCCTACGCTCAGTGAGGAGATGAATGGTGCGGCCTAAGTCAGATACGGTGGTTTGCTTTAATGCGTCATTAAAAGTGAGATCTTGGCTTCAGTAGGGTCATTGTCAGTCACTGAGCTAGATGGTGATAAGTGCTATCTAAGTTTATCCACGCTGACCTCTTTAGCTCCATTACAGCTCAAATCAGTCCCACGCTCAGCATCACCGAGTAGAAAAATACCCACAGACCACACATAAAATTAGCTGTGAGAAAAGATGGATAGCCAGACTACACAGCTACTTAGAGCCTGGAGAAACAGTGAGCGGGGCTACTGCAGAGGCCTCCTCCGCTGTGTATTGTTTTTTCACAGCTGAATGGTGATGTGTGATTATGTTGCAGGGCTGGCCAGGCCACACTGTCTTCTCATGGGAATGAGTGTTTTCATACACACATAAACACACACACACACACACACACAGAGTCAGCAAGGTGTCTGTCATGCCTCAGGTCTGGCTAAAGTCTGGCCGGCGATGTGTTTAGACTGCCGAACCAGAGAGAAATTCCCTACAGCGCTGAAACGGTGTGAGAGAAAAGGTATGTGCTGTGTGTCAGCGAGGTCTGTTTTACAATGAGCAGTCGGATTTGGGGCCGTAATTTCTCACTATGACATTTAACTCACCAATTTCACTTCACGCACTGACATCTGTGTTAAAACGATCACTCAAACTGTCTATAAACACCCATAACTTGTGCAAAGTATTTTGTGGGTCAGCTTTGCTCTGCCATACTTTTACAATATGACCTGCAGAGTTTTACAGTGTAGTTGACAATGATACAGGGCATTTTTAGAAACAAAGGTATACAAATTAAACAGGAAAATATGTTCTCTAGAACAAGACATGCATGCATTTTGTAATCTGGTACAACAGGATCATTTTTCTTTACCTTTCAAATTACACAGGGATCATGATCATACAATAACACAAAAATAACTGCTTAGTTAGGGGTAGGGATTGTGGTCATGTTTGACTATATCAGTATATCAGAGCCGGATCTTTTCTTGAACAACTTTGTAACTAATTCAAATTCTTTTCTTCTTCAAGTAGAAAATGATGAAAACGTACCAAAGATTATGAATGAAAGAGTTTCTGAGTTATTCATCTACTAAAAGATGCATGCAGTAATACGGTAGATCTACATGCTATGTCTTTCACTTTCTGAAGGCAGCCCTGCACGGGCTCTGGGAATGTGGAATGTGGGATGGGAGGGAGGGAGCTCAAAGATGAAACAGAATCTCGGCCTGCTGGAAATCACCAAGTCGGCTGGTGGGCTAGTTCAGGGGGTTTGCAAGCCTTCAGGGTGGGGCACAGCCCAAGAGACTGACTGAGCAGGGATCTGGTTGTGATAAGGAGCTCTCATCTAAAGGAGCCCTGTTCTCTATTCATCCCACAACGCTGATAAGTGAAAGCCAAAGCTGGAATGAGGCCATTTGCACAGTGCACCATTAGCCTCGGAGTAAACAGACGTGGATAATCTCAATTAAGGGTATTTACTGCATGACCTTGATTGCCTTGATTGCAGGTCTGTATATTACTGCAGTGGAAACCTTAAATGAAGTGAGCTGAAGCACCACACGGGTAACGCAAGGTAATAAGAATATGTGAATGAAGAAGGATATTTATTCAAATAAAATCTAGTTTAACGTACTACAAAAGCTGAACTTTTTTTGCCGACAGTCCTGAAGAACACTGAGCACCAGTTAACCAGTAACCACCATTTCCAAGTTCTAAACCCGACTTGTAAAAATAAGTGTCTCTGATTCTGATGCCCTTTGCAACTTACTTGACTCAGGATTTAGTGCCAGTGACCTAAACCTCCTCAGCTTTGAGCTTTCATCTAAATGCTAAATGTTTAGCAGGTAATATTTACCATTAGGTTCACCATTTTTTGTTTAGTGTGATTGCATACTAACATATGCTAGTTTGCAATAAACTCAAAGTACAGCTGAAGCCGTGTTGGACAAGTTAAAATTATGTAAGAGGATAAACTAAGTCATTTATTTATTAAACATCCGTGGCAGTTTCTTCCAGCAATCAACCCAATACTAGTTTTGATATTTATTTAATAACAAAGATGTTAACATAATGGTCACACAAGAGAGATTCATCCTCTGGGTATCATGAATGCTGTGAGATTTAATGGAGATTCGACTTATTGTTCTTCAGATATTTCAGTCTGAATCAAAATGGTGAACCGACCAACCAACTGATATAGTCATTAATACTGTCACATTTCTAGCATGGCTAAAAAACAGAGCCTGGTTCAGGGTCAAAGCAAGGCCTTAAGCAGGGCGACTCAGGGGGGAGTAGCTGTGGCCGAAAGAACTGGGAGCTGAATGGACCCCAGACAGGGACAAGAGGTCAAATAGAGATAAGAAAATCTTAGTCTCTCAGTCTTGGCAAAGGTTAAGAAAGACAAAATCATCTCTGTTCATTCTTTTGACTGAAGAGAGTAAAAGCAGCCATAGTTGGCTGGCCCATTATGCAATACAGGCAAATCTTAAGGGCGCTGTTTGCAAAGATTAAACCTACTCAGTCAACTACACTGACCTAATCTATGCTTTCTATCCATCTATCTGTTTTATTTACATCTGGCTTGCTACAGTCAATCAAAATCATGCTATTCCCTTTTCACCCCTTTATATATCAGATTGAATTATTGTCCCATTTCATTGCTGCCCACCAAAATGTGTCAGTCTTTGAATGGAGGGCACGTCTTAAGTTTCCACATCTATTCCATCCATGTAAAGTGGACTTACGTAGGTAAGACACAAAGTGAATTTCTACTGAATAAAACTATATAAAATGCTAATTAAAAAAGTTCAATGAGAAACCAAAACATCACAAGAGGACGATGTCATTAAAAATCCAGCATGTGACAGGAGTGCCTTTAAGCGTCGGGTCAGGAGTTACAGACTGTAGATGGCAGGGTCAGACGGAGTCTCCATGGTAATAATACGCTGCGGGCTGAAGAGCCTGGGGTCTGATTTAATTATGCAGCTCTCGGCTTGTCAAACAGACCTAAACAGGCAGACAGACAGCTTTCAACTGCAAATCTGCTGGCTTCAAAGACACTCATTCTATTTGACAGAGGAGACTGCATTATAATTCACCGCATCGGGCTGCTGAGGAGGGACTCACTTTGTTGTTCCAGTATAATAAAGATACGCAGGTACAAGGCCACGCATATCAGCCAGTCCATTTCCTCACTGAAAGGCCTGAAGATGAACACTGATGGAAAAGGAAACAAGTAATTATTTCATCCCCAACAAAATAATTTAGGTTCCCCTTGAGCCAATCAGTAATAAGATGCATCATCCCACCAAACAAGCTCATCTGGTGAGTCCATGAAATCGTAAAGCTGGATTTGTGTAAGAACTTTCTATTCATTTTGTCTGTGGGCGTGTGTGTAGTGTGTGTAGTAACAAAAAAATTCAAATAATGTGAAAAGGACGAAAATCCATATTTATCTTATAAAGTATTTAAGATATATAGCATTTTTTCCTTCTTATATTGAAATGAAAAATCATTTTATTCGAAATGATGCTGGTTGTGCACAGAACAGCAGTACGATGGCAAACATGAAGCTGAAGCTGATTCACGTCTTTTATGAAAGAAATGTGGCTTGTGTCACATTGTGTGCAAGAATGAGTACAAACTCAGAGCTCTCATGACATTCTAACAATAGCAGTTCAGTGTGTGTGTGTGTGTGTGTGTGTGTGTGTGTGTGTGTGTGTGTGTGTGTGTGTGTTACAGTGACTTGTAATATTCATATCTGCTCACACTGATACAAACAGTGTAACAGTTTTGTAAGAAAGTCAAATATCAAACAAGTATAGGCTAATTAATCTCCTGTTTCATTCTGTCCTTTGGATAAATGTAGGTGATGACCCCTGTTTATAACAGCACCCCCACAATCTCTCTCACATCTCATCTGCCTTAGAATCCATTTATATAAAACAGTCATTTGTTTCATCCAACATCTTTTGGAGAGGGTATCTATACCTGCTGGCAGGGTTGTATTGAGGTGTAACACTTCTACAGCATACTTTGACTCTGGTCACCAGTATTCTCATGCTGCACTCCACATGTTATTAGGTCAACATTTAATCAGCAATGATTCATGAAGAAAGTAGTTAGTACGCCATTTCACAGATATGTATGAACTAATTACTACCTAACAATTCATCATTAGCTTTTTACAAGGAAGTTCTTAATAGTGATTTATCAGTTATCAGTTAATACATGAATTATTACTTGTCCTTAGTAACCAGTCAGTAGTTTGTACACATTACTGTAAAGTGCTACCAAATCCTATTTGTAATACAGTGGTACTTTGACTTACAAGTGTCCCAACTAAGGAGTTTTTCGAGATACGAGCCGTCTCTCGGCTGATTTTTTGCTTTAAGTTGCGAGCTAAAATTATATCCCACTGCTATTTGGCACAGTGAACATCACAGCGAACGCTGCAACGTCTCTCTTTCACTTTAAGTGGTGAGCTCGCAGTAGAAGATCAGTGTTGTGCTCACATTTATGCAGTTATTTTGCAAAACTTTGTTTTTTTTTGTCTAAAGAAAATTTGAGTGTAAGGGACAGTGCTGAGGCAAAGAAGCAGATGTCATGCATTGAATTAAAGAAATGATCGAAATACCAAAATCGAAAATAGTTTTTTTACAATATTATTTATTTACGTAATTAAAAAGTGTTTTTTTTCTTATTTAAAAACATTTAACAAAAATGGCATTTCAATTAACTTCAGTGGTTTGGTTTCAGTGGTTTCAATGATTTGACATACAAGTAATTTGAGTAAGAAGAAACCATGACTGTGTCCTCATTTCAAACAACACAACACAATGTCAGCTGAGGCTGCGACTTCTTGCTAACACAGGTAAAGTTTTCAACTTAACAATGAAACACTTTCTTTTTCCACTGCAGCTTCAACCTGTTGTGTGATGATAAAGAAACTGCATGCTCTCTGCACAGAGTAACAGCCTGAGCTGCAAACAGCAGTGCAGTTATATTAGACACTCTTGTTACTGCAGTATAAAAATAAATGAGAAATAGATTAGCTGCCAAACTAAAATACAGACAAAAGACGGAGCTATGCTGTCTGAGTGCCACCTCTGTCTTTTGTTTGAAGAATTAGCCTGTGTGCACTCGTGATATATTTTGTAAGTTAGTGTGACAATGGCAGACTGTCACCGCACTGTAATTATAATTTACTACCACAGGAGTCATAATGAGAACTTATCAGACCACACGTGTGCCTGCACCAAATCAAAAAACTATTCTTAGTTTAGTTCCACTTCAGAGAAATATGTCCAGTCATACTATACTTTATGAAACATAATATAATAATATACATAAATATTTAGCACAGACGTAGCCTGATGGACCAATAATTATTTAAACCCTTCAGAACTATGAATATCACAGCTGAATAACTTACACTGCGTTGGTACACATATTTAAAGGTTTAGTCTGGTGTTGTGTCTAACTTATCTTTCACTTATCTTTTATAGTTGCTCTGTAAGGCCACTGCAAAAATAAAATAAAAATAAAAATAACATGCAAATAGAAAAAACACAAGCAGATGAAGAAATGTGCATATGTATGAATGCACTGAAAAAAATATAGGCATGTACTGTAAAAACAGAAAACACAATACAAATACAGAAAAACTAACAAATACACAAAAGGGGACAGTTTATTTCAGATAATTATAATGAGATGATGTAAAGTATTTTACTTTTAACATTTTGATTGTAGACATATTACAGATATTTGATGTTAACATAGCATTATACTGTTGCTAATATTAGCACAAAAAATATCTGTGTCATGGCTACAGAACACCAAAACTAAAAACATCTCACTCCTAAATTCATTTATGTCATATTCTGTGCAGTGATTTTTCATTTACAGTCTATTTTCAGTATGTTTAATGTCTTTTCTAGTATGACTTTATTCTGAAAATAGTCAATGGATTCAAATAATTTTGCAAAACCAAACATAAAACATCAAATTACAACATTATTATGAAATAAATTCCTCTATATTTAGACATAAAACTTATTTTATTCATCTCTACTGGGTGAATTTGTATTTTTAACATGCACTGTATGATGAGAGAAGGGAAGTAAATTCATCCCAAAGACTGGAGATTTGCAGAGACTTGTAGATCTTTGCAGTGGAAAGCAGAACATGGCCACGTCTGTTCATCTGAGTAAACCACAGGGGTGTCAGGGAAGATGGCGTTGCCACACAGTTTTCCCATTTTCTTTAACGGTCTTAACCATTTCATGGCTGATGTATGGTCATGTATGTCGGCATCTCCTGTTTAAGCTGAGGCGTACAATCCTGCTTCTCCTCCCACGAGGCTTCTCTTTCCATTATCCCACTCTCCTGCAGCCTTCAGATGGGGAATATGTCTGTCTCCATCCTCCCTGGTCCTCTGGAGAGCAACATAAAGGTGTGCAGGTTATTTATATGCACGCCGTATCATTCCATTCCTGTCAGCAGCTATTTACACAATGTAATGAGAAAGGCAGTAAACAAATGCAGCACATTACTGATAGGACTGGCTGTGTTTGTCATGTGGTAATGGCTACAAAGTAAAACAGTGATTTCCAAATATCAGCGGATCAGCTTGCAAACTAAAAACCTTTAATCTTCCCTTATCACCAGGAGTCTTTGAGCGCCAGCCTGGATTGGTTCTCCTATTGAAGCTCCTTAATGTTTGTCTTTGTATCAGCTCTAAATTATTTTCCTGCTCAAAAAAAAGAAAGAAAGAAAGAAAGAAAATCACGGTGTTCTTTTCTGTTTTGAATGCAGCTGAAACAACAAAGATGAGATCAATGACCACAAAATATATCACAAATATTTATCTAGAAATATAAAAGGAAACACATTCATTGATTTTAATGCAGAAGATTTTTCCAATAATCTGTTATATATAATATATAATAAGCAAAAGTGAAAGGACAGTTGCAGATAACCTTAATAACCTTTTTCACAGAAGCTTCAGTCAGACTTTCCTTTTGTTATAGATGTCGGCTCGCTGACTTACAGGGACACTTTCAGTGCTGTTAGTAACACCTGTGTTTCTCCCACCTGTCAAAACGTCTGCTGTGAAAAAGGTCTCTTCACGATAACATAAAAAACACATCAGTATTGGAGCTTTCAGCATTCCAGTGTGGTGCATGCTCCATTAAGCACATTATTACCCGCAGTTGCACTATCCTTGAAAGCAACCTGGTTTCCTCTTTGTTTTTGCCTTTCTCAGATGTTTTCCCGCTCTGGAAAACAAACTGTTACGCAGCTATTTACCAGTCTGATTTACGGCTGACTGAGTGGTCAGGCGCCTTTATTCGTGGACAACACAACCCACTGCCTGAATACATCAGCATTTCTCCTCCAGACTTTGTACTTTAATGTAGAAAAAAGCTTTAAAATAACATTTATCCTTTCATCTGTGAAAATGAACATTTATAGACGGTGAAAACTTGAGGCATCAATATTTATGAAATTCTGTCTGTAGCTCAGTTTATCATGTAATTTTTCTTTGTACTTAGAGGAAATCTATAGAGTGATCTCTTACATGTGTGTTACAAGTTGAATCTTGAGTAAAAACTTGCTATAATTATAGAATCTAAATAAATAGGTATGGCTGAAAACAGGCTGAGTATCAAACTTGAGGTTTTGTATAATTAAAGTATTATTGCTTTAATTTAGTTCTTCTTTGCCCTTGAAACTAATGAAAAAAATATTTGGTCTTTAGGGTTTGAAGCGTGCGTGCGCGCACACACACACACACACACACACACACACACACACACACACTTTACACAAAGATTTAATTGAGATAATGTGGAAAGGCCCAGCCTGAGTTGTTGGTTTGTTTTCCCAGTCAGGGGGAGGTGTATTATTGACATGATGATGGAGGAGCCACTCGCTGCTCAGTGGTGGGAGTTCCCCCTGTGGTCAGACCCACATACACACCAAGACTGCGTTCTTTTCAGTTAGACCCGACATGGGCAAATGGAGGGGCACAGAGCAGTTCATAATATACAGCCTACCAGCCTGGACCAGCTAAGAGGTGAAAAACAAAGCAGGACTGTGTAATCAGGGCATGATTGGTTGGTTGATGAGTGATGTCAGAATGTGCGCTTTTGCAGCAACAACAGCTACAGTACGTCTGGTGGATGGCACACCAGGGGAAGCCATGCAGACTTGGCACAGAACAGAATAAATCACAACTCCATTTCAAGTTCAGTCAGACTGTTGAGCAACTCAAGCAGGAAATGTGCCAATATTTCCGAAATATAAACAAACTGTGTACATTTAAAAACTGTATTTATTTGATCAGGTATGATGATTAGCAACGTAATGACCTGTGAGCTGGAACTTCATATAACATTAACCTGTGAGAAACAGTAAAGTGTATGTTCTGCCTCATTTTCCACTTTGCAGACCAGAACATCACTGAGCAGACCTCGTACGGAGACCGGATCTCCACATGAAAGGATAAACAAATAAGAGCGTGAAGAGGGGATGGTGAAAAAACTGGGTCTGAGAAAATCATTGCTGAGGACGTTTCTTATTTTTGTTTCCTGTAAACAGAAACATTGTGACATGTGTATCCGGGGTTGTTAGTTACTGTGTTTGCTGTGTTCAGCATTGTTTGCATGATTCAGATTTTTTGTTGTGGAGTTGGAGATATTAGCTCTACATGTGTAATATGTAGATCTAATTATTTTCTATGAATTATCTTAACTTTCCCTAGCTCAACAGCATGTATGTTGCTACTGTTTTCCTAAGTTAGATTATGCAACTTTTGCCATTTTGTACCATGTAACTACTCAAATACAGCCAGTGATGTGTCTTTGCAGAGAGAGGCTTCTTCTTTCTATATAGTTTCATATATATTTCACATATACATATATATATATATATATGTGTGTGTGTGTGTGTGTGTGTGTGTGTGTGTGTGTGTGTGTGTGTGTGTATAAAATTTCCTTCCCACTATGTTCTTGTGTTGCCAGGTTCTTTAAGCAGTGCCTCCCCTAGGCAATATACTAAGCTCCTATAAAATCACACTAAGCCCAGGGCGAGGGACCGTCAGAAGGTCAAACTCAGGGAATAAAATTGCATTGCTGTCATTTCATCACCAGTGAACTTCATGGTAAGGAATGAAATGGAGGTGAGGGTGTTCATAAATACTCTATTACCACTTGCACTGAAAATGTCACTTCAGCAAAGGCGAAACATTGTCTCTGAGTCTTACTATTATATATTATTCACACTAGTTTATCTGATATTATTGTTATTAATGTGTTAATATATAATCAGCATTTTACTGTTGCTTTTTAATTTAGTCTCTAACAGTCAAGTGAATCTGTAACACACTTAGTTATGTACTCTTGTAAACTACTATTGCTTTTAGTTAGCAGTAATAGTAGTAATGTAGCTGTAAGTGACGATACTAAAATCATTTTTAACTTTTTATCTGTAAAAGAAAGGTTGTGTTTTTCTCATTTCAAAGATGGCAGTGTCTTCTGAGAGTTGAATTGAGTGCAATAATTGACATTTCTCAGCACAGATAACATTTTGGTCCCAAACATGACCTGTCTTGTGATATCAGTTGAATAAAGCCTCACAGCGGTCAGTAAAGATTTGTACTGTGGTGATGAGTTTCAAGACATGTAAAGCTGTTATTCTCAGCCATGTTTTCAAGTTCAGACTAACATGATTTTACTCTATTTAACTCTCATGTTCCACTGAAAACCAGTAACAGCAGCCACTGTAGCATGCATCTGTGAAAGCTGATCCTCAGCTCACCGTAACAACAGAAGCTCTGCTAAACATCAAACAGGCTCTTACCAAGCAAGGACGGACATCAAAGATTTGTTTTGCTCTCTGTGCTTCACTGCACATGAAAAAAGGCTCCATATTGTGTTGGATTTAACAGTTTACCAGCTACACCACTGCTTCAGCTCATCAAACAGCCATGATGATATGTGAAACATTTACTGTATGGGTGGGAAACGTAGTCTGTTCAGTGTCACATCAAATGGCACAAAGAACATTAAAACATCACTGACATTTGGATAAGAAAATCTGTTGTGTTCTAATAATTTGCCCAAACATAAAAGATCCCATCAACATAAACATGTCCAATAGCAATTAGAGAGCAGTCAAATGAAATGACAGTGTTCTTCTATCACAGGACAGACCATAATGAAAGAATGGGTGTGATCAAAGCACTCTGCCCACTCAGTGCTAACAACAGACAGATAATCACAGCAAGATGGCTCACACTGAGTCTGTAGAAGAAAGAAATGATTGAAGAAAGTGATGTTCCTGCTCCTCTGAAGGCCTGATCATGATGATCCATGATGATGTTATGTCTTTCAGCCTAGTTAGTCAAGCTTTATTTATCCAAATTCTAACCACCTTCAAGTTGATTTGTTGCAAATGAGTGTAAAATAGAGTGAGAATGAAGAATAACATAAGTGACAGATAAAAGTATTAACTATAATAACTAATCAAATTTAAATTTTCAAAATTTAAATTATAATAACTAATATAACAAGTCATTAAAAGTCTGTTACTACAGTGAACCCTCAAATATGTGTTTAATTTGTTCAGAGAAATCTCCCGTCTTCCGTTTTAGTCGTTATCCGGACCTAATTTTACCATAAGAAATAAAGGGATACCATTTAATGCATTCTGGACCTCCAAAATAACATATTTAAAAATACAGATCTATTGAATTACCAAAGTGCCTTTACATAACTTTCACTAAAACATGGTAGTAAAATGATAATAACCTAAAATAAACATGAGATTAGCACATAATAAAGAGATTAGTCGAGTTGTCCCGGGCATCAGCTACCCATAAACAAAGAACCGTCATCGGGCTTCCTCAGCTCAGCTACGCTCACGAGTGCTTGCGAGATCACTCACAAGCGTTCACGGATGTTAGCGAGACATCTCTTGGCAGCTGGATCATTCCCCGATGCTGAACTTTCGAGTTGCTACTTAATTCTTGCCTGTTATTCAGTTTGGTCCTCGTTAATTGGGCATTATTTTAAAGAAAATTCTTGCTCGTACCACAACTTTCTCGTTACTTGAGCGATTTCACTGTATTTTCAAGTCATTATAAATAGTAATAGTAGGTCTTCCTGAGGCTCTCAGTGCAGGCCTGATGTATCTGATGTCTGCAGGGAGAAAAAGTCATTATCTGGGTGCTTAAGAGCCCTAAAGATGATTAATTGTGAACAAAACACTAATTATTATTAACTTATTCGTCCACCACAGATGGAAATATAAGGTAGAACTTAGCTGACGATATGAGCTAAACAAACCGTTCTTTGCAGGCCTTTGCAGTTCAGGAGGTTTCAATGAGTTGGAAACAAATCCAGGGTAATCCCGATGGCCACATAACAAATTCAAATTCAAATTCAAATTTTATTTATTTAAAGCCCAAAATCACAAACATTGTTTGCCTCGGAGGGCTTTAC
>JBAJHX010000042.1:16515869-16560207 GCA_037176925.1 Amniataba percoides | reverse complement strand
ATAGATAGATAGATAGATAGATAGATAGATAGATAGATAGATAGATAGATAGATAGATAGATAGATAGATAGACTGCAGTAAGGGGATAAAGTGGGACAAGACTAGGAGAAGTCAGTTTTATACAAACAAAGAGGCAGACAACCCATTGTTAAGGACCTTCATTGTTAACACGACATGTAAACAGCAGGAAACAATCTGGAATAGAAGCAGAGGCAGATTGAAAGAAAATCTCCCTCACACGCACACACACACACACACACTCTCTCTCTCTCTCTCTCTCTCTCTCAGTGTTTCCAAGCTGCCGTGCTGTGATATCAGTGATGACAGGTGGCAACATTGTGTTTCATAAAGATGGGCTCCCATGAATCTTATCACAAGCTGTCATGCTCTGCAACAGGCGAGCAGCGGAGCGTGATGAATGATATCCATGAAAGATGAGACCGATGCTACAGCGCTAAAAGAGATTCCATCTGTCTGCGGAAGTGAGAGCTGCAGGCCTCCTCGTGCCCTCCTCACTTTATTACACAATACATGTAATGTGTCAAATGTTTTGTTCTGCAGGAGGAAGCATGGAAGTTTAAAACAATTCTGAATATGTTGTTAATCTATTTATTGTATTTACTTAAAAATCTCATTATTTAAAAAAGATTTCAACTAACTTCTCAGTCTAACAATGAATAATGATGCAGCTCTGGTGAATTTTGGTGGTAGAGTTCTCTTGGTGCCAGTCATCATTTATTTTAAACAGGCAGTCTGAGAAAAGTCTACAACAAATCACCAGGACGAGACATGAGGGGAGGCAGGACCAAACTGAGGTGTATATTCCCATTAATGTTAACGTGTCCGTCCACATATGACGAACAGCACCACTGAGTTTAAGACCTTGGTTGCTTCATATGTTACTTCAGTCAGATGCTTACGATCCCCCTCCAGTAAAAATGTTTCTTTTTTCCCAGTTTCTTAGATGTTCTTAGGTGTTGTTGGCTTCACCGTCCAGAAAGATGTGTGAGCAGCGTTTGTTGGAGAAAAGTTTCTATATGCACTCTTTAAATCTCAGTTCAAAGTGCGTTTGTAAGATTTACAACATCACAACTAGTTTGCAGCCAAATGTGTATGTCATGGGGAAACTTGTTACAGTCCTGTTCATTTTCATTTCTCTTTTGATGCCATTGTTGAAGGAATGCAGATTTAATTCAAAATACTGCCACAGAGACCAAAATTAAATGTCTTGATAGTGAAGTTTAGAAAATACAGCAGATTAAATGCATGCAGGCACATGCACAGATAGGAGCCTTTTATATCTTCCTATTAGTGAAGTAATTGTAATAACTTGCCCAAAGGGTGACAGAGTCACAGAATAAAAAGCCTGCACCAACATCGTCACATGTCACATTGTAACTGGCTCTATAACACACAAATCAAGCGCTCAAGTTTACCTACAAACGTCAGCATCAGAATAAAATGTAGTGACACTGTCTCCAACACTTTCTTTGTTATTGCACGAATATGAAATTGAAAAAGAACATTATACTACTCATATTAGCCTGCAGTAAATAGAAAAATCAGTTTAACAAGTAAGCAGGTAACCAAGGTAATTATACTAAAGAAAAACAAGCTATATGTGCCAGTCGTCACTTTGTAAGTTAGTATCTTACAGACGTTTGCTTGCTACATGTAACTCTTTGTACTACCCGTCCACATGCCACATAAAGCGGGTTAGAAAATGGATGGATGGATAGTTTTATTATGATAGATGTTTCTCAGTGCAATTGTAAGAGAGATGCATAATTGCCCAAATTTCTAAAGTTCTAAAGTGGCCTGTGCTTCAGAGCTCCACCTCAGAGCCCGTCCATTTTTTTTATATCATCTCATATATCAGAGATCAGAGGCACACACAGGATATTGAGATGCTCCCTGACTGAATTCGCTCAGTGGCATCTGTACAGGAGAGACTCACTCAGAGCTGCTCTGTGACAGGCCGTGTGGGACTCCTCAGTTTCTGTCTGCCGTCAGGAGAAGTTTGACACCTCTCATACAAAAGTCATTAAAAGCTTTTCACTTCCACTACTAAATCTATGCTCTGAATTTAAGGGGTCCATTTAACAGAATATGGCAGTATGACACTGGATGGGACATAAACAATGAATAAAATAATGCTCCAAAATCTTTTGGGGGAAAGAAGTTTAACAGACTTTTCTTCTTTTTAGAATGGGGAACTGTCTGAAACATCTTCCTGTTAATGTATTTAAAGCAGAAATAGGTTGTAGATGGAGCATCTGCGGCTGCTGTTCTACCACACATGAACTAATGAACAACCAAGCAACAAGAAAACAACATTTTTTATGTGAAAGATAGGTAAACGGAAGAAAAACAATGCAGAAAAACAAGCTTAAGAGAAAAATTAGACCTGAGGGGAGTGGACAGTGACTCCTGAACAATGGGACATCTGACATGTCTACTCATGTTGGATTACACAAATCATCAGTAATTCACTCATTACATGACAATGAAACATCGACAGAATATTAGAATATAAGAGTGCAGTGGCTTGGTTTTATATGTGTTGTCTTGCACTTGCACTTGTAAAACTTTATAAACTCTAACAGACCCAGACAGAAACAAATCCAAAATGCTGAGAGATGGTCATCATATCATTCACTGTCCATTACAGTGTAAGGCAAAAGCTGCCCTGTGCATTCATTTGGAGCACGCCACTCATTCTCTGTTCGGTTTAAGAAAGAGTTCTGAGAATGGCAACAATCAAAATCAACAGTGACAGAGGCAGTTAAATAGAATACAGTTTAAATAGCAACTAACTATAAGATAGCCATAAATATCCTCAGTAGCTGATGTGCACCTTCTCAATGGGTAAAGGGGTTACCAGAGAACAGATGTTTGCAGGAAATGCAGGAAGCTTGTTCAGCAGACTACAGTAGAGCCATCGTCTTGTGCACATAAGATACACAAGATAACATAACAAGCTAAATTAATCCTTTTCTTTACTGCCAGAGCACAACAGATGCTTTTAATCTAAAAAGTAAGACACTTACACCTTATTAGAGCATTTTCAGTCACATTCTTTGCATAAAGTGTTTGCAGGTTACATTCAGACAAATTGTTGTATTTACAAAATATTCATAAAAATATACAAGAGCACATTTTCACACATCTAAGATGTAAACAGTGCAGTAAAATAACTTTCAAATAACTGGTTATCTTAGTTTCTTTAATTCTACAATTGTATAATATAATGGGTGTTAAATTACAGCAATATTTGTATCATTATAATATTTTATCCAACACTGTGCGTCCAGTAATGCACCCAACAATGAAAGATCGATCACGGCTATTTATAAGAGCAAACTTAGCCTATTTTTACACACTCAGTCTACTCACACATGGGCACATTTTCTGCTGCTGCAAGATGTCGCAGATTGTGGCCTGAGGCAATCCTCCAGGACCGTGTAGATCTGAGTGCCATACTCTCCGAAATCACGTTGGCCAGGATCAACACGTCACTGAGTATTACATTCTGAACTTCTACGGCAAATAAACCATATAAGGGGATATTGCTGACGTTCAGACATTTATGTAACCATAGGAACAACTATATCCATTAAGAGCCAAGTAAAAAAAACTGACAACGTACTTTAGCTTTAATGTGTGGTGCAATGAAGTCATCAGGACACGATGTGTAATCCCCCGTCTCTCTGCTGTGTCACAGAAACACTGTCATGCTCATTAGTTAGATTACTTGCCTGACAGAGAAAAGCAGACAGGCAACAACCAGAAGAGATGAGCGTCACGTAGTACCCCAAAGGTACTGCAGATTATTTAGGGCCCCTTTCAAGTGCCCAGAGAATCTTATAGTACTGGCAGTCTGCCACTGGACACCAAAGAGTAGAAACTAGTGTTACTGGTACAATGTGCTGATGAGTACTGGCCTGCTTTTCAAACTGGATCCACTTGCAGCGAGTGACAAATATTTTTTTTACCTCACTTTTGAGATCAAATCATTTCTTTTTTACTTCAACAGTTTTGCGCCTTTCTGCAGACAATATTCACTGAACCTGTAACATCATCGAGTGAAAGCAACCCATCAAGAACAAATGGAAGGAAAAAAAGAAGATATGGGGGAATGAGGCCCATCCACAGAAATAAAACAATACTCCCTCAGACTCTACACCTCCCTGCTTTCTTCCAGATCCGCAGCTGCGATGAAATGGTGATGGCAAACAAGTGGACATGATAACACTCTTGAAACTCAAAGACATGTATGTTTGTGCCCAAGAGCATGATGTAAACATAATTTCAGAGCTGGGAACCTGTCCTTCCTCGCTGCAGCGATTTCAAGTGTGTGTGGAGGACTCTCAGAGGAAGAAAGCAGGCTCCTATATATTCCCATCAGACGACGTTCTTTCACTTCATCGGCAACCACAAGATTGATTTCTATAAGGAGACCTCGTTTCAATAAGGACGTGACCAACAAGTGCACATCCTTGTGATCCTTAAAATGAATCATAGTGAGAGGATGACTGCCACAATATCTAATGTTATATCAAATAAAACAAATTGTTTTATATGAAAAATAAAAAGAAAATCAAAGAAAATAGTGAACTAAAAAAGATTATTTATATCACTTTTCTTGGCCTTTTATCATGATGAGATTGTCCCTTGTAAAAAATATTTCAAAATATGTAGTTAAGAGCATATGCCAATTAAATCTAAAAGAAATTGACTGGCCATTTTTATAACTACTTGTAGATCATTTCAATTTGTAATGCTGTGTTTAATTATATTCTATAATGACTCATGTTGGAGATTTCTGTTTTGATGTCTTTTTATTATGTTGCCCAGCAGGTATCACAGAGGGGAAAAAAGAAGATGATTTCATTCATGCTCTTGAATTAATCATATATGTGCATCACTCAATCAAATCATTTTCATATTTTCAATCAGATCTGGATTAAAAGTGACAACACATGATGTTTTGTTCATGAGGATGAATCCACAAAGAATTACTTCGCCTCTTAGATGGCTGCAAACTGAAGAAGGCGTAGCTAAAATGTTTGAAAAAGGTCTTTGTAATGCAGGAAACAGTGAAACCACAAGAGGGTCCACAAGATGACTGGACTCAGAAAGTGAGTGCTCTTAATTTGCTATTTAAAAATGGATGTTATCGCTGTCATGAATTTATTACCATTGTTTCTGGCTTAAAAAATAAACATACTGCATCTCCTCAGGGTCCTTTTGATAGGTGAATGATGTGTAGTCCATTCCTGCTTAACTGGGATAATAAATAATAATGAATTATGTAGAAGTTATGTAAATAATCATTACAGATGTATGGGTCTGGTTGTAAGTCCATTTATTTGCATATGTGTTAATGGTATGCATTGTATGTACTGACAGTGTAAACAGACCCCCCTGGACTCACTGGTCCTCCACAGAGACATAATGTACAGTATGTGCTCACCAAGGGCCTCCTGCTCTGTGCAGTGCTGGCTGTATCTCCATCAAAGCGTTCACCATATTTTCCACAGCAGTGCTTTGGTTCGGGTCATTCTGTGCAGGTGGATTAAGTTACCACCCTGTGAGGCTGCTGAGGAAAGCCTCGTCCTTTGTGTTTATGTGCTCAGCGCCTCCTGAGATCATTGGAATGACACATTCTGGATTGTTCTGACCTACCTTAGATCAGGAGTCTGCAGACAGAACAGTCTGAACAGCAGAAATCTAGAGGCGCTTCCTGAGCAAGAATCAATCCCGGTGGAAAAGGTCGAGGTCATTTTTGCTGCATACCAGCGCCCGGACTCCCTCAAAATTAAATTAGTATCAATGCAAGTCAACATAACCCCAGTTCAGAGGGAGGCCTGGCTGCTGCAGTGACAGGGGTGGCAGGTCACATCTCACTTTCCACCACTTGACAGAGTTATTCCAGGAGCACTTCTAGAGCTGTTTACTTTGCTAATGCAGCCTGAGACCGTGGTCTAGGACATACTTAGATCCGTGCTATAGTAATGGACCTGTCTAATACCACACTCATAAAGTGTCTTTATTGTCAGGCCATGATATGCATTTCATAATTTGGGCATTTATGGAGTTAAGATGAACTTTATGTTACCTAATGTTCCATTCTGTCTACAGTGCTTTTCCCAGAATGACTTTCAGCCAGTGCTTGAATTGGTCACTGTGATGCATGAGAACAACCAAGACACTGCATGGCACTACCTCGAACACAGATTTCAGTATTATGTTACTTTACAATGTCATTGTCTGTGTAACGTATTACTGATGACACCACACTGTGTTACTTTCACCAAATATAACTACAGAGGTGTGATTAGGCAGATTAAATTGGGAAAGGACAGTGTTGTTTCATAGTGAATCTTCAAAGCACAGAAACTCGGGGTTATTGAAGTTCATTGCAGTTCTGCTGCAATGCCTAATGAGAGCACTCCTCCAGCCATCCATACCTTTACACACAGTAGTTGCCACTTTGTATAATTTTGATTTTGATTTAAGTATTGTCTTCATGAATGTTTATGTAACTCAACTTCAAAAGTGAAGAGGATTTCATGTAAAGTCAAGTAAAATCATGCAGCTGTAAATCATGTGCACACAGGAAACACAGAAAAAAAAAACAGAAAAAACAGAAAGATGGCCAGTAACAACTGAATCAGCATCAAATTAATATTTAGCACGTAGCTAACTCCACCACATGGCACATCCACCACAACCCACTCAGTATTTTAAGGGCAAATGCAGGCAGAATACAGAATAAGCAGTTCTTTAAATAATCCCACTCCCCAGCAGCACTGTGGCTCACCTGTTCTATGTTTGAAACATGCTTCTCCAGCAACAGGAGGCCTTCAAGTGCACCCAGAGAGCCCTGAAAGTGAACCTGCCCAACCCAGGACCCTCGTCCTGCAGCCCCCCCAACAATCAAAGGTTCTTTATACAACATGAAAAACATTTATGTAGCAGCAAACAACTGTTTCTACATCACATATAGTGAAGTAATGTGGTCCTGATTAGAGCTCCTCCTCTTCGGTTTGTGTATCAAGGTAGAAACTTTGCAGTGTGTGTTTTCGTTCAGTTCATTTGCTCTCAGCTCAGCACACACCAGGGACCCTGGTTCTTTTTCTTATTTTCCTCCAGTCGGTAGTCAGTATGGACGAAAAGAGACAAATTCCATTCAAACACCCACAGCGGAGGTCGCAACCTCTGCAGCTCGCAAGACGTTTTGAGAAGTGAGAGCGAGAGCCTACTTTTTAAAAGTTTAAGAAATAAACTCTGAGCCTTCGTCCGGCCAGTAAACAGCTCAGATCAGAGCAGAGTCCTGTGACTCAAAGCTCTGGCTCTTTAGTTATAGACTATTTAAAGGTTTGATGAGTTTTATTCTGTTTCTGTTGAATTTGAATGTGTCCATTAGTTTTTTTGTTTGTTTGTTTCTGTTATACTGGCAACAGTGGTCCAGTGGTAACACATTATTGATATACTAAATGTAATATCATTTCCAAAATCCCATTAGAGACATGTTATATAACTTTGTTACTGCTAAATTAATATTTCACTGTCACTTTTGCAGCTGCAAAAAGTATTCTTCTGTCGTGGATCCCCCTGCAGTGGGCATCTTTCCCAGTGAGGCTCAGGTTGGACAGAAGCAGTTACTGGAGGCTGACACATCAGCAGTCACATGCATGCACCTGCAAACCTCAGCAGGAAGGAAATTACAGCAGGTAACACAGATCAGGGGTCATACTTCTTTAGATTTGAAGTATTGCAGGTGAAACAAAACACAAAAACACACTGCAACCCTACAGCCTTTAAAAGAGGATAAGAAGGCAAACAAAGGAAACCAACAACACACACATCATCTACAATCTGTGTATTAGTAGCGTGCAGGTTTTAACAAGCCACATCAGCTGCAGCTTTTCCTCATCAACCGCAGGAGCTGATTTTCTCTCTGCTGCTGTAAATTTGTCCCAAACGCCCAAAAGGTTACGTACTTAAATGCAGAGAGGAGACGACTGGGAGGGTTTCCTGGAAGAAGCCGGCTGAAAGGATGAACAGGGCAGGAGACAAGAAGAGAGAGGACAGCAGCAGGTGATGGATGTGGACGGTGGAGGTGAAAAGCAGAAATGTAGCAGAGTATTTAAAAAAAAAAAAAAAAAGAACACGTTAAAGATCTAAACCCAGCAAACACAAGGCAGCTGGGAGTAATGAGCGTGGAGCTGAGGCAGTGACAGTGAGCGTGCACGTATTCGTGTCTGTGGACGGGGTGCAGAGAGACGCAGAGGACAGAGTGTATCGTTTGGCACAGGGATGATGCTGAGGAGACACTCGACGCATTAAACCTGATTTGATGCTAACTGCTTGCATCCTAACTCATTTTAGAATCTTTGAGTTTCTACCAGAACCTCACCATGCAAAATACTGCTATGAACTAAAGCGAGCTTCTTTTAATATTACTGGATTAGAGTTTACATGTTGTGGCTCACTGCTGTGATGTAAAATTCCAGTTCTTTCTCCATATTTTTTTCTTTTTTTTGTTTTTTGTTTTTAGTCCACAGTCTCCTGATAACTAACGCAGAGGACGGACGAGGAGCCTAATCCAAACAGCCAGGCATTCCTTCTGCATATTTTTCACCCTGCAGAGAGGAGTCATGGCTATACACAACAAGGGTCGTGAGAATGCTGTCCCCTCCCGCCCCCCCTTTAAGGAAACTGACCACTCACTTCTCTTTCTAAGAGCTGACACGCACATTTCTGCTGGCCCTCACATTCTCCACACACACTTTTACACCTCAGAGTGTTCAGTGTGTCCAACAGTGTATCCTGGACGCAGGAATTATCGGCCTTCACGGCAGATAGAATAACAAGCCTGAGCCGGGCTCGCCATGAGATCGCGTTGGTATGTAATCACAACGAGAGAGGCCCGCGCTCACATGTGAGATAGAGCCCGTGTGTATATTTGTGTCTATATATGAACATACTGAGACGGTGAGAGAGCGGTATCGAGCAGAAGGGCGTGGGTTAACCAAACATTATCCATAACCTGCCAAGTGGCTGCTATCGCCGCGGCTCGGCTCGGTTTATTTACTGAACCTGGAGACCCGGGATGACGCCATGCCAGAGAGCCACATATGTCGTATGCGGCGGGAGAAGAGATAACATGAGGAGAGGACAGCTGGGGTGTTTCATTACAGTGAAAATCCAGCAGGACAGAGATGCAGCGCAGATACAACACCTCTGTCGCTGCTCGGGGAAGATTTACACCCCTCTACAGCATCCAGTAATGAGAGATAGTGGAGGACAGGCTCATCACCAACACTGATATTTTATTGTCTGTGACCTCTGCTTGACATTAGCGCCCACCCAGCCGCCAAATGGAGGCAGAATTCAGAGTGTAATAAAGTCAGTCTCGCTAGCCACTTTGGCAGGTGATACACACACACACACACACACACACACAATCACAGCGCTGTTGGAACACACTAGACGGATGCTGGTGGAGCCTTTGACTGCACAGCGAATTGAAAAAAATGTACAGTTGTCTAATGTATGTTAACTTTGCACTGCAGACACAGACATTATTGAATTTCTTCAGCAAAGATGTCCTCCACTTTGTATTCCTTACTTTTTCTTATATATATTATAATGAGTTTTTCCTCCTGCTTCATTTTAGTTTATATCTTTTCACTTAATATTCTTCATCCCTGCACCGCTTTTATTATATGCAAAAAGAAACTGACCAGAGCTCAACATTTGATGAATGTTATTCTGATGCAGTCTCGATCTGGATGTTTACAGTGTTCATTTGCATTCAAGAGGATTGTAAAATCTAGATCTTTAAGTCTTTGAGTATTTTTTAACATTTGTTTGTGTATCTGTTTGTCTTTGAGTGTATTTACAGTGTGTTTTTTTAAGTGATATGCACATGTTTTTAAATTGATGAAGACCTTTTCTTTCGTTGCTCGTGCTTGTTCATGTGCATATGTTTCCTCAGGTTGCTGCTCTTAGGTTGAGCTCTGTTTAAGCTGTAAAAATACTATCTTATTTAACTCAGACCAGTGTGGACTGAAAAATCAAATTGAGTCAAACCTTACCACCATCACAGTTCACAACAAAGATAATATTTCTTGATATGTTAGATTTCTAGATATCTCAGATATTGGCTGGATGTTCAAAACAAGCCAGTATCATTTGAAAAAAAACAATCCAATAAGTGCAGGTACAGCATACAGACCATGTAATATTTATACTGAAAAGCCTTTTTGGAAGCAGCAGTTTTAACTCAAGGTCAACTTTGATCATTGCCTTTTGTTTTCTTAGATATAACAGTTGATCTCTGTCCTTAAAGGGGCTCTCTGCACTACGCAGAGAAGATCTAATGAAGATGGCGGTCATCCAATCAATCAGATCTCTGTAGTGAAGATGCAGGCGTAAACACAGAAACTCTCTACCAGAAAGAAATGTAAATGTATGTGTATACTGTGTATTTATATAGACAAGCTTTTTCTTTATGGAAAGCACAAGAACCTGTTTTAACAGCATTTGCTTTATCATGATAACATGTCAAAGAGGAAAAAGAAGTTCCTGTTGGGAAGACAGTTTTGTATGAAAAAAAACCCTAAGAATTCATCTCATTTTTATTCTGATTTGTCAGTGGCAAGAAAGAAAAGCACAATAATAAACCGCCTAACTGACATTTATTCACATTTAGTTCAAGTATTTGCTAATCCAATTAAAAAATGCCCCACGATGAGAGTCAGAAGGAAGCTGCTCTGTCACATCATCACAGACCTGTTTTCTCAGCCAGTCTTGCAAATGAAACAGTATCCCCTGAGGGAATATCAAAGTACCACAAGACGAACGTCTGTCCTTTCCAGTCACTCTTTAATGAGATTAAACTGATAATCACTCTTTTGCTGCTCTGACTGCACAGCTTTTCTTCAGGCCATTTTAATTGCCTCCACCTTTGATTGTTTCCAGCTGAAGCCGAGCAACTGTGACAAAAGAGGGAAGATTGGAAAAGATGGAGAGAGGGGCTGTGGTGATGATGCAGAGGATGATGGAGGGATGTTGTTTATTGTGAACATTTGTTGTATTTTTTAACCTGGTTCTTTTTTTTTTTTTTCAAATTTGTATCCATTGTGATTGTGGCACACGTCGCCACAGCAGAACAGACATCGTGTGATATCAGTCATTTAATCCAGGGAGTCCAATTTCTGCTTACGTTCGGCTGGGCTCAGAGATAAGTGTGAAAAATCATTGATGGAAATTTTCAGTATATTTGGAAAGCTTTAAGGATTGTGCTGCTTCCTCTTTTGTCTCAGAAACCATATAGTAGATCCCTTTGACCCAGGTTAAAAACACTGTGAATTTCCTTCAGTTCAGCAGCACATACAGGCAACTTCACTGACAGAATAAATGTATGTGTCCCTCTTCTTTTCCCGTGCAGTTGGGAGATCCGTCAGAATTTTTATGCGATGAAAATGAGCTCAGCAAGATGCTCTGTTCCTCTGTTTTCTCGCTCTCTCAGCTGTCAAACACAAGTTTCCCTTAATATGTGTAAAGCTTTAAAAAAAATCCATCAGGAGTGGAGAAGATAAAACTGTACATGTGGAAGTTGAGATACGACTGGAGCTGTGAAATTCAAACCACGTGACCAAAGGAGCATGTTGGAAAAGCCTGGATGTGACTGACATTACTGGGTCACTTCTCAGACTGTACCACTTGTCTATGCTTTCTTTTACACCCCTTTAGGATCACGGAGAAACCTAATAACAAACGTGACAAAACAGGAAGATACAACATTACCAGGAGACAGCTACTTCCTGTTTGTGGTCTTCAAAGTAAATGACTTCTTGAGAATCTCTTGAGATAAAAATTATTCATTTCATTCATTTCTATTCTATTTCTATTGCACGTCTGTCTGTCAGAGGGATCCCTCATCTGTGGCTCTTCCTCGGGTTTCTTCTTTTTCCCATAAAGGTTTTTCTTAAGTTTTTCCTAACCCGGTTCGAGGGTCACCAAAATTGTCCACTTTTACTTGTGGAATAGTCAAAAGAGAAGATTATCAAACACTTTCAAGCTTTCTCCTTCTTTGTCTTGGTGTTGCGCCCTCGAACTTCACCAGCAGCAGCAGGCGCTTGTTTTCTGTGAAATAGTTCTGGTAAACCTGCTGTGGACGACCTGCTCGGCACCAAACAGTCTTACAGATCTGCTGGTGGAGCGTTTAGCAGCTAAAGCAGATATGACTGTTGGATTTATATTACCATAAATGTTTATTCACACATACCATGTAATCAATGAAATGCTTACTGCAGGACGAATGACACACACATCTACTGACAGATATGTGAGTAACTGAGTGAATTCAGTGCTGAATGAATCAGTGGATACAGCAGCAGCTCTTACAGGGCGGATCTCTGGTTTCTTTCTCTCCCCCTCTCTCAGCAGGCAGCAGAGTGATCACATCTTCTCAGAGGGTGGAGAGTAGAAACCTGATGGTTGCATTCATCAGATGTTCAGTGAATTCAAAGTTCATTATAGTCCAAAAAGACAAAACTCCTACCACTATATCTCCTCCGATCCCAATTACTTAATCATTTATTCTGAATGAATTAAGCGTGTTAGCACACATTTCTAAGTTTAAAATGATCCATGTACTGTAAGGATGGATGGATTTTTAGTTTGTCTTGTTGAACTGATGAACTCTTCTTGTGTATTGTGATTAGTTCCTTGAACAGTTAAATACATACTTTACATTGGACATAATGTTGTTGTATGTGAAATAAAACAAATGCTTTATTTTTTCTGACAAAAGACAAATATCTTCAGAAAATATCTTATCTATGGAGTGTATCTTAAGAAAAAGTATAATACAACATCTGATCATTTTCAAGTGAAGACACAAAGGAGTGTTCAGGATATATTAAAAGACATCAATTTCTAATAGTCCAACAATAAAGCGCAGACACCAGCGATGTATAAAAAGACATTTTTATTTACAAATAGATAATTTACAGTGACTCCAAAGTTTCTGTAAAAGATTGTCATACTAAAACACGGTTCTGTAGTCTTTAACTTGAATTGTACAACAAGTGTGACACAGTGAGCATAAAATACATGCACATATCTGTTTGTCACCAAAATAGATCTGATTACAAAATATAGTGCTCAATATAAATATCTGTGGAGTCCTGTTTTAACCGGCTGACTCGATGTTCATATTTCACAAGTTCTGAAAATGCACGTTTGAAATCACTCGTCCTCTGGGTGTTGTATATTAAAATAACAGAGCTGCTAAAAGCTTAGCAAAAATAGACTCTCCACTCTGACGGTGCTGCTCTCTGCATATTATTACAGACACACAAGTTCTGCATCTTCGACGGCAAACAGCGATGTGTCACTGTTGGCGGAGCACACTGTTTGGGGGCAATGTGTTGTTCTTTTTACCGCTGTAGAGGTCAAAGCAGTGTGTCATCCGACTGTGTGTGAGGTGAAGCCGATGAAAAAGCTTAAGATCAAGACAAAGAAAGACGCTGTGAGCGGCAGCCTGTTTGCATGTGATACCTGGAGAGGTTCTGGGCTGCGTGGTAGAGCGGTTCTCATGGTCACGTGTTACTGTTTGTTATAATGAAGGCCCTTTTTCACAGGCAAAAAAAAAAGAAGATATTTGGATTAGCTGATTGGAGAGCAGCTCGAGCCACGGGGCTAAGCAGATAAAGGAAAAGGTAAAGGAGACAGAGGGCAACCCTGTGTGTGCTTTTTGTGAGAAAAAGAATGAGAAATTTAAATTACTAGCACCAGCAGCTCATTTGAAACAGACTAGCTAGTCACATGATTCAGTCTGTAAGGTCTATCCGTCAATCTTTAAATGTACTAATACTGCAGAGATACAGTGATTTTTGAAAGTAAGACAGTTAGTTTGTCAGCATGTTCGGTATGAGGTCACTTAATAGACAGATGATCTTTATGAGTGATGAGTTTTCAGTTTTAAATGAAAGGTAGGCGTAGCATTTGAAAATGTCTGTTTTTGGCGCCCAGTCATACGCCCCCCAACTCTGCTCCAGTCCTCACAACAACGTGCTCCAGCAGCATGAACTAAGGTTTTCTGTAGATCAGAGGCACCAGCAGTAGAACATTCAAAGCCAACAAGCAATCTAACAACAATGACCACATCTGATACTGGATTTTGTTTTTTTCAGATACTGATGATTGATATTTTAGAGGTTAAAAAAAATTGTTCAATAACTATTTGTACAGAATAAGAAAGAAAGGGATCTTGATATGGATCCCAACATTACCATTACTAATATTGTATTTAAACCTTGTGATTTTTTTGTATATCGTTTGGTTCTGAATTTAAACTCACAATTTCCTACAGCTTCTCAACTGTGGCTTTATTAAGAGAACATATCAGTTTCACCGTGAAACCAGAGGCCAAAGTCTGAAACTAATCTTCACCGGAATTAGAAAATTATTCTGCAAATTCTGCCAACCAAAAATACAGAGCATCAGAACAATTTGGAGATGCTATAATTATTCTAAAATCTACATGGTGACTTTAAATAGGTTTGATTTCTTTCTAGTAAAATATGAACTAACCATGCCTCACTGAGGTCTGAGGGAATAATATAAAACGATGAGGATCAAGAAACTTTGACTTTGAGGATCAAGTCACAAAACCTTTCCAAATATGATAGTTTAGGACATTTGTGAAACCTGGCTGTGCTAGAAGAAAATGTACTGCATCTGAATTTATGCTAGAGTAACAAAATGCTCATGATTCACTGGCAGCAAATGGAGAAGCTCTGAGAGAACCATGTGGGAGGAAGGAAGAAGGAACTAACTTTCTTAACAGGGATCTGAGATCAGATCTCACCAGAGGGTTCCTCCTCTCTGTATCAATCTCCTCTATATTGGGGCATAATTGTGTAGAAGCTAAAGGAAAAATAAGTTAGAGTGAATTGGTTTTCCAGTGACAGATGACTAATGTCAGACAGGCTGATGAACAGAATGGAGAGGTCTCTGACAAAGTGCGCTGACGCCCTCTGCTGGCAGCTTCAGGGAGGTACGGTACAACTCGCACCACAACAGTTCACCAATCTGTTAGCTTAAAAAAAATACCTGTCGAGAATAATTTAACTGGCCAGAATAATTCCTTCTCATACACGACTCCATTTCATCCACACTGCTACTTTCTCATGGATCTGAAAACTTTCCCACATGTAGGATTTATTGCTGAAGACCCGAGCAGCCCACTTCTTGTTCACAGTACGAGTGTAGCTTATAGGATTTTGGCCCTTTTGAGTTCTTTCCATCCTCTCAAAAGAAGCTAAAACAATCAACTGTAAGCTATAAATGAGTTCAACATGTGGAGTGAGAAGTTACCTGGTCAATCAGTCTGCTCCGGTGACAAAACGATTGTCTAATTCTAAAAGTCAGTCGTATGACAGCAGAATGAATGCAAAAATAAATGACATTTTAAAAAAACAATGTTAAAGGATGGTCATTAACAAAAGAAATGGTGCTCACTGAAAGACAAACATGAGCTTGGGCCTCCATTTTTTTTTTGTCTTGGCAATAATTTCTAGTTACGGTGACATTTAATCCCTAACTGCAATGCTAAGATCTTTTCCAGCAGAGTTACACACTGAACTGTCCAGTTTCATGTCCACAGTTTAAGCATATCATCTGACTCGTATGTGTGGACATGCAGCTGAAAAGTGATTTAAAAAGTGTTCATATGAATGGATGAATTGATTATTCAGTCTTAATCCAAACCTAATTTAAGGCTTTTCAGAACTGCTCTACTATTCTGCGTTGTTTTAACTAATATAAGGTGCAATGATTACAAGATTATTTCACTTTAGGCCTGTCTTTGTTCATCCAAAATTAAAACCAAACCAAATCATTCAAACAGTGGGAAACAATACATGTTTAGATGAAGCATAACCATAACATGCTGTGCCTTATTCTCCAGTGGAGGGCGTCACTCGGGTTTATTGCATGCCCTCGAGTTTTAGCAGTAAGCTACGAGTGTTGTTTTCTACATAAAAAAATGTGCCCTATGGAGGTTTCTCGTAAACAAAAGGTTATATTTACATTCAGTGTTTCTCACCAAAACATGTTCTCTCGCTAACACTGTTGGAGCATTATAGATTTCTTGGCTCCTTACTGCTATCAACTGCAAAACAAGTCTCATGACAAGGAGGATTCAGCACAGTGATGAAAAAATAACTTAAGGTAATTCTGTTTTTTTTGTTGTTTTTTTTTAAGTTAAACCTGTCTGAATGCTTATGCTGTCCTGTCAGACTCAGCTCTAACTCTGTACCTATCTGTGTTAGAGCGGAAAATGTTAGTAGAACTGATGGGAATCATGGACAAAAATATGAAATCCATATGACTGAATCTTCCCCTTTAAAACAGGTCATGTGCTGGTGGCCAGTGTCAACTGATATGTTTATCACAGAGTATTAGTTTGCCATTTTTGTTGTGTTTACAGCTGTGAACAAAATGACTTGTCCTAGCTCTGTATTGTGAATATACAAGTAGCAGCATGCGGTGTAGTGGCTGGAGCACTCTTGCCTCTATTAAATGACACCTGAGTGTTGGAGTCTCATGCTCGCTTCGATTAAAGACAGTAACTTAAGCAAAGAGACCGTGGGAGCATAATTACAGCTTTTACATCTACAGCTCTACTGTCTAAAAGACAGCTTAAGATATCACAGGACCACATTTTAAAAAGTGACCAGTTTAGGGATTGCAAGCTGCTGTGGACAAGATGCTCAGGATGAATATATTGGAATGGAAAAACTTTAAACTTGGCAATGAAAAAACACAGCTTAGAAACTATAAGGAACTCGAAGCAAAGATCCTCAATGGAGGTCAACAATATAACAATCTCCAGCTTTAAGTCCAAAACATACTCTGTGCAAGGACACAAATGTAGACACTTCAGGCTACACAAACTCAGAGTTGCAGTGAAACTACGTCCCACAATGTTTGGGAGCCTTTCAAACACACTGAAATCAGGTGTCTGCACACACAGATGCATGCCACGCAGCCACGCTAGAAAAATGAGATGTGCAGTCGCTGCACCTGTAGTGAATACAATCCACACAGCAATCCACACAGATGACAAAATCTACATCATGCTGATTGTTGCAGCAACCGTAAACTTTGCTCTAGTGCACAGTCACAGCAGAAAGAGGCGTAGACTCGTTCATTTACACATTAGTAACTGCTTTGCATTCCTCAGTTTGAATTGTTTTGTTATTTTAATTTGGTGTGGTTAAAGACAGCAACAACACAGTCTTGAAACTACATTCTGACAAAGAGCCATGCAGAAACAATCAGGCCCTGATATATGGAACAATGGAGGACTTGCTTCAGGTGATATTGCACTGTGAGGCACTTTCACACCTGATTCATTTGGTCCAGACCAAGAAAATCACTTTTTAAATGGACTTCATAAACTGCACATGGAGATTGCAAGCACAACATGCGCAGCTTTAACTGCTCTCAGCTGCGATCGGGTCTTGATAAATTTGCAGTTATCAAATTAGCTACGAAGCGACGGACACAGTGAACCTGGGGCTTTCTGGGCGCCTGGGCAGCTGCGTGACCACACCTGGAACTAAGTTACAACATGAAGAGTGAGCTGTAGCTTGAAGCATCACAGTGAGCACTACATGAAACGGCCGGCTTTCACAGTTTCCAGCTGACTTGAGGAATCATCAGTTTCGACTCCCTACGGACAAACCCCCCCCCCCACCCCCACCCCACCCCACCCCCAAGCTACCCCTTAACCCACCTTCACCAACAAAACTACTACCAGCACTGAACCATGCAGAGGTATATAAATAACCACCAATATATCACAGAAAAAACACTAACCCGTTCCAGCAGAATGTCTACAACAGAGTCCTGGTGTCTAAATGCAAATAAAGAAAGAATTCCAGCCAGGTGTCGCTGTTAAAAACAGGCCCGACACATTAAAAACAACTGGAGGTGGTGGAGATGGCACACCTGCACTCGTTTTGCCTGTTTCCAACATCGCTCTGAGGGTTCGCGGCGGTCAACAGTTACGTACTTCAGCTCAGCTACAGCGCTGTTATTTACGAGGACGCTATCACCTCTTTGAGCCTCTGTAGACCAGAATGCAGTGCAAGCGTATAACATGAATTTTCAAGAAAGAATTTGTGACTCGTGGTCGTAGAGTTTCCAACAACCACTTTGCTGAAAGCAAGAATTTCCGTGTCTTACTCAGGAGATGCTCAAAGGGATTAAAGGATAATTCTGGTTCATTAAAACTTGGCAGAGCTCTGTGCTGCCCTTGAATTGGAAACCAAGTGAACGTGTACTGCCAGTTTAAGTTTTTTTACTTCATTCATACTGACAATTAGGTCTTCAGAGCAACGCAACAACTTATATTTGAAATTAACAAGCAGTACAGCAGTAAGGTCTGGAGGCCATTCAGCACAGGTAGGTCACACGATACAGACCTGTGAGAGGTCAAATGTATGAATGTATCGGTTGGTGTGCTGTAGCTGTCTGTCTCTGCATAGGAGGCAAAAGCAAAAGCTGAAGCTATGAATGGATTCATCAATTAGTTGAATTGATGATAGTTTATTGAGAATAGAGAATTTGTACCAAAATTTGTAACAAAATTACTGTAAAGGGTACAAATGTACCCTTTACAGTAATTTTAAGAGAAAAAAACTGAAACCTATACTATTGTTCTAGTTTCTCCAATATGATACTGTTTTCAATTTTTGTCTGCTGAATATTTTGATGTTAAAATTGTGACAGGTATTTGTCACAAAACCCATAAGTACATTACTTGTGTTCACCACAAACAGTACAGGTAACACTTTTACTTCGCCTCCTCCTCAAAGACATTTATCTAGCCTTGTTTGTTTAAAAACCTGAGGCCTTCTTTCGAGATATCTGCAGTAACTTGATCGTTTTAATGTAAATGACAGCAAAGAAACACAATAAGTCATAATAAACCAGAATTGTCCTTTAAAAAGATGTGTCAGGCTGAGTAGAAAAATGAGTACACCAAAAAGGTACATTGTGACACTTCATCAGAAACTGATGATCTCCATCAGCATAGGAGGATCTGAGGAGGGAATATCCTTCAGTGTTGGAACTGCACTAAATCCATGTATCCGGGCGGCAGCAGAGGCCACTCCCAGAAACATGAACTCCTAACTGCTAAAACTGAGTATGTGTGAGATATATCTTGTAAATGCATTGATATTAAGGGTCCATAGACCAGAAAAAATGGTCAGATTTCCTCACCTCTCCATGGCAACTTAGGCCAACGGCTGTTCGCTCTGCCGGTCCGAACTGGACCTGACCTGAACTCTACCTTGGCAAATAAACACCTTCAACTGCTTCATCAGTGGAAGGTGGCATGACAACAGCAGAGTGCTGGGGCAGGGATCAGGAAAGGCAGAGGGAGCTGGGGGAGGAGGCAAGGGTGCAGACCGGGGTGGGGAGACCATAGAAGGAGGGGTCAGTGAAGGGGAAGAGGAAGAGGAGGAAGAGAAGGACCCCAAGCAGGTAGGAGGAGAGGACGGTAAGGCGGTGGGGGTGCTCCAACGCTGTGCTGATGGCGGGGAAACCCATGTAGTTGCAGAAAGAGTGGCACAGAACAGGACCGATGAGGTGGCCTGCAACACACCAGAAGAGGAAACTGTGAGGGTGCATACATCAGTTTCAGTTTTCCAGGAATTATCCACTACCCAGCAGCTGGTGTTAAGTCCCCATTCAGACTGGATTTATTTCTCTTGGGGAGGTGGGCTAATCTTGAAATGACCTGTGCTGGATCACCAGCAGTAACTATAGCCACAATTCCCCTCTGTTATTCAGCAAGCTCACTAAAGTGGATCTTGTTGGACTGGATTTCTGAAGAAAAAGCTGCTTGTTCTTCTGCTTTTTGTATTTGTTTTTTTATGGTTCTCTTTTAATTCAGCTTAGTGTACAAAAATCACTTTTGTGTTAAAATGGAAGAAGTGACACCAACATATAGGGAATATAATAATACTATAATAGCAATATTAGAGGCCACACAGTCAGCCTGTTCCCTAAAGGTCACTGCACTATTGATGCAGCATTATAACAAAGCATGCATATTAGAGATGTACATCACTATATGTCACTATACTTAACACATATAGTCATAATTTATTATACTTTAAAAAAAATTAAAAAAGATTACCTACAAAAATGACCTCAACTCGTTGGTACATACTGAACATGAGTGCATACTGACATCTTTTATACAGAAAATAACCTAATTTAAACCGTGAACCTCTGAATGTAACTCGTGTGCTTATCTGTTTATATACATACAGTTACAAATATCATACAATTGATCAGCATATAGAAAAAGTTTAAACACAGTTAATATTATATACTATATTATGATGCCATGTTAATAGCTGCTCACCTGTTCTAATGAAGATGAAGGCAGTGTAGGCTCCAAACACTGCTGTGTAGGAGAACTGGAACACTGTTACAGACCAAAGAAATGGGATTCATCAGCCTCACGCTGTCAAAATGAATGCACTGTACTCTGACCAGATGACACATCGTTGACTACACCAGGTCTCACCTGCAGAGAGGAAGATCCCCGACAGCGTCCCCTGTCTGAACCTCAGCAGCTCGATGACATGGTGGAAGTGAGCTGAAAGAAGCGTCAACTTTAGACTCAACATTCATCAACTGCTGTAGCTGCTGATAACAAAAACATGGTCCTGTGACTGCCTTTTGGATTCAAAGCTAAATGTAAGAACAGAATAATACCCAACATTTTAAATAGGAAGGTTAGTGCTCCTTTAAACAACAGCTTTCTTCTGGAGGGCCGTCTAACACCTGGTTGAAGAGGCTCCACCTGTTTCTTAGCATTCCTTCTATTATTTGGTTATTTACCAAACTAATCAAACTAAATCTTTTTAGCCACTTGTTTCCATTCATATATTGTAAAAATAAATCAACAGATTGTTTAGACATGTCTGAGTTGAAGAATCTATCAACATGAACAATTAAGTGTGCATTAAAGCTGCACTGATGGATTCTTCTGGCCACTTAAGGGCAGCGGAACTATTTGTAAACCACACTGACACACTGTTGTGTTATACTGTGTGCGTGAAGATGCATGATAAAAGTAAAGTATTAAGAGTGTCTGTGTTTAAGCTCATACAAGCTGCACAGAGGACTGTGCATACACACATGCATACACACACACGTTGCATCTGTCTATTTAGTGCTGTTGGACCTGATGAGGAGTCTGTTTGAGCATATTAATGACCCCTGGTTTTGTACTTGTTTGACTATCATATATATGGATGGAATGATTGACTAGAACGTTACTTTCTCCAGATGCCTACATACTTTTGGTCAAGTAGTTAAAAAATGACAAATTATTAATGAGAACAAGTTAAAAAATGTTAAGTTTGTTTGTTGAGGTGGCAGTAGCTCAGTCTGTGGGGACTTGGTTTGGGGACCAGAGGACTCACTCTGGCATCTCTCCACCAGTTACATGTGCATATGTGTGTTTCCTCTGTATATGGAAAACTGTGTGTAAACAGAGTGAAAATGTGAATTTGCCGTAGCGGGATTAATAAAGAAAAAATGATTCTTAATTGTAATTCCTTTCCATGCTGTAAAAAAAAATTGTATATAAAATGTTGGCTTCTCTTGCTTACTTACAGCATACACTGTAGTAACATCAGACATTATACTTTACCAGTCCTTCAAAGATTTTTAACGACGTCAGTCTGTCAGAACTCACCCACTCCAAAGAAGAGAGGGCAGGTGAAGATGGCAGTGGAAGGGCTGGCACAGGGCACCAACATGGGCAGCATGCAGGCCCTGAACACCAGCTCCTCTGTTAACGGGGCCACCACCTGATTCCTTAACCAGCGCATGTCGCTGAAACACAACATCCAGAACCAGGGGTCTGCAGGAAAACAGAGACAGAGCAGGGAGTTATTCCCTCTGTTCTAGAGAAAGCGCTTTCCTAAAGTTCACTGATACGTAATACACCCAAACATTGTCTCTTCCTGCAGAAAGAGAAATGACTGCTACTATGTAGCTTCTGAGTGAAAATACAATAACTAAAGTTTTGATGATGGTGGTGGAGAGTGCTGTCTAACACATTGTTACAAAATTGTTAATTGGGTCACCTGGGTGGACAATCTGCACTTGTTTTATTTTCCCACATTTATTCAGGTCTGTCTTTTAATTAGCCACCTGTCTGTTTATTTAAAGGAATTTAAAATGTGGTAAAGTGGGACTTATCACTATATCAACGTGTTGTTTGACTCTAGTGAATCATTTCCAGTGCACAATTTTAGAGATGAGATAGCTTTGTCTCAATATCAGCTAAACCAAAGAGCACGAGGTGGACTACCAGAGGAACAGGAGGGCCCCTGTCCTGGTTGTCATCCAGAGAGAGGGCAGATGGAGAGAAGATGAACACTGAAGTACTTTAGGGTCCAAATCAATAAATGAACAGAATGATTTGACTTGACTTTGTTATACCTTGTTGCATCACTGTGTAAGCTCATTGAGAGAAAGAGAGGATTGAAACAATCAGCACAGTTTCAAAGGGAGCACCCAAGATCTGTGTCACCTGTGTATGACCAAATGTGCTCACCAGTTTTGTTCCTGAGTTATAAGGCTGAATAATGGCCACAAAATTATGATGTTACTATGAAGATGATCTTTGACCTTTTGGGTAAAAAATGGCTATACTATCATTTTAGACTTTAGGTAATTATCATACATTTCTGACTTATGATCCAAAATGCATTTTGTGTCACAGTGACCTTTGACCACCAAATTCCGACCAGTTCATACTTAAGTCAAACTGGACATTAGTGCCATATTTGAAGAAATTCCCTGAAGGTGCTGCTGAAATATCATTTTCAAGATAAAGAGACGAACAGACAGAACCAGAAAACATGATGCCCCAACTTAACAAACAGGGGACCAAATCCAGCAGGCTGTCTCACCAAAAACCACTCGGATCCCATCCATGAAGCTCCAGGGACAGTCCATCGCTAACTGCATGAGGGGGCCCAGGAACAGGACCTGCAGCACAGGACCACAAACAAAAGACAGGTTCTGAAGTCAGGCATGTGGTTGGACAGCTATGTCACAGAGCAGCTGCTGTATATGCATTTGAATGCAGAGCTCTGGTATGATCTGCATATTTCACAGTAAATCTTCTACATTTTACTGTTCTTTACGTAGAAGAATTGTACAGGTCCAGTGAGCAAGTGCCGGTCCAACCAATGGATCACCATTGTTATGAAAAAAAATGGTTTCCTACCATGGTGAGCAGCAGAGGAAGTACAATGGCAGGAATGAGGCCCTCAAATCGGATCCCCATTAGAGCCAGTAATGACGGGCCAGGCTGACACATGACCAAACACACAAACACACACACACACAAAGACCAGAGCCTGTTAATAATACAATAGCTTATGTATCAAAGAGAAAATATTCCACAGTCAGCTTAGTAGGTTTAGCCGTGTCAGAGCAGAATGGTGAGCCGTTGATGGTTTCTCAGAATTGGACTCACCCTAACACCTGTGAATTCTCTCCATGTCCACACAAACAGAGGCGACAGGCCCGACACAATCAGTACACTGGTGAAGCGTCTCTTTATCACAGTGGGGTGATCCCTAACAGTGGACGACAATCACACGTCATCATCAGCACAGACCAAAAGATGGACTCTAAAAACAATCATCTGATTGATTCATATTCAAAATAACTTGTTTAAATGGCAACGTTGGCAGCTGCCCCCTAAAGCAGCCCCCCAGTTCCCAAATCCAAAGTTCACTGTATGTTGATTGTTTCAGACTAATTGCAAATTAGTATGTCTATATTTAACAGATCTTTACTTTTCTAATATTCTCCAAAAATACAATGTGTAATTTAGTTCTACTTTTAACTCAAAATATGGTAAGTATCAACTTGTCCATTAATAATAATAATAATTTCTGTTTCCTAGAATAACTTTAAGGTCAGCTGAACATGCAAACATGTGAAATGTTGACAGGTAAGCACACAGCAGGCCTTTTTCACACTTTGACTTGTCACAGTGAGAAAAGCACAGCTGTCACTAATCACGTGAATAAAATTTATTCAAATGCCACAGTAAGTGACAGTCAGCAATGAACAATACCCTGAGCATGAAGCTGAGGCGGAGAAATGGGATTCAGACGTCATACTCTTTTATTATCATCCATCCTGTCACATGTCAAAATGTCTCCTGGGAAAAGCCTCAAATGAGAAATCAGAAAATGAGCTAACTTACATGAGCCAGAAAACAATTAAGAAACAACTGGCCAGAGAGAATAAAGCAGAGCCTGCAAATACATGAGAGATCTTCATGACTAAAGTGAAGACGAAGTGATGAACACCAGGCTAAAGTGAGAAGTTTTTCATTACAGCCACGCAGCGGCGCCACTGTCACTGACAGACAGAAGATGAGGAGAGACAGCTCAGAGACAGCATGTGTTTCATTCTTGTGGCTCTGCTGTAAATCCCGCTGAGGGTCTCATTACAAACAGAGGAACGAGCATGTCGGGAGCTGCTCTCATATTTCGGAACAATGACCCTGCGCTCTCACACTGTGACTGTGGGTCTCTCACCGCGCTGTGCTCACCTCGGCAGGTCGCTCCTCCACACGTACAAACTGCCCACATAAGAGCAGGCCAGCAGCAGGCAGGACAGCACTGACACCCAGCACAAACCCTCTGGAGGGACGAAGTCGCCATTGCCGTGTTTCATCTCCTCTGTCAGAAGCTTTGCAGATAAATGCTCCTCCTCGGCCATGACGACTGGCGGCTGAAACTTAACAGAACAGCTACTCGGTACCGGCCCGGTTGTTGGACCATTTAACAAGACGACACATCCGCCAACATTAGCTGTAAACTCCTCTATTATGTCCTTTCACACCGTCAGCTAACGTGGCTAGCTGGAGTACTAGCTTCTGCGGCGCATAATAACAACGTCATCATATGGTGCCCTTTTTCTTCTTCTACGACGAAGTTTCTTCTTCTTCTTCCTTTAATGGTGAATTGCAACCGGCGGAGCTCTACCGCCGTCAGCTGTGTTGCTCCAGCTGTTTGTTCTCAGTCCTGTAGGTGAAGACATGTTCAAACCTCAGACAGGCCACCGAGTTCATCGCTTTATGTTCGATTTTCGTCTAAATAAGAAATAAACAAAGATGGCGTGACCCACGGTCTCCATTTGATTGCAGTTATTACAGTTCTGTGCAGTAACATGTGCCACAGCTTGTTTAACACTGAACTGTCGTTTGAGAGCCCATTTTATGATCACCTTTTAGTCAAGAACAATTACTGAAATTTTCCCAATCAGTTTTAAAATTCCATCTCATAATCCCATTTAGTAAACTATTTGTAAACCACATGAAATATCTCAGATTTATGATTGTGTATGTCATCATTACAGCACATTAGTTTGTATTGTTCACACCTTTCTAATTCTTCAATCTCTGTTCTTCTAGTTATCATATTTACTTAAGCCTCATCAAATACTATTGTACTTCTAAATTAGTATTGTGTTGAATTAATGAGATATTTCATAAGATATTTTCTTCTTCAACAAAGGTTTCACATCGCCTGCCTGACAACCATCTCTGCATTACCTTATTATATTTTTTGCCCCAAATATTGAAGTTTCCATGTGGTTTTAACTACTTTATACATTTATTATATTCTTGATCATTCATGATCTTCTGATTGTAAAATGAGGAATGATGCTAATCACTATACTGATTTGTTTTTTTTTTTTGCATTGCAAAGTTTCCAACCTGACCAATGAAGGTCACAAAACTAAAGGTAGTCACAATCAAAGTGTCATTGTCCACAAGACTTCATACTTCACATTTCAGCTCTTCTCATTTCTCTATATTGTACCTCCTTATCTCTTTATCTTCACTCTCCTCTGTCTTCTTACTGTGACCTTGAAATCAATCTCATCTTGAAGGATGTGTCAGTTCCTAAGATGCACCTTGATGAGGGTGGAGAGAGGAGTTTTGTCAGAGGACTTAGTCTTTTCAGCACCTCCCATCCTCTCTTCAGCCACTTTGAACTGCTGAGCTCCAGGAGGCGCTAACAAGCCTGTCTGGTAACCAAAAATGTCAATTCTTCATAAAATTTCCATCCTGGGTGACAATGAAATTTTAACAAGAAAACACAGGAAGCAGATACCCATAAAATGAAACCAACGATAACGCAACATAACTGTTGTAAAAGACTAAAAAAATAATAAAGTTGTGTTTATAAGCATTTTTAATGAAAATTACTTTCCTTCGGCATTTCAAGTGTAAAATATTCCAAATATTAGTTCATAAACCAAGTGAACACCTGATGATGGTGCTAAATTAAAAAGATTAATATTGAGTGAAATGTGTTATTGAGACATTCTACTCATATTCACAAATGTCAACCTCATGGTGGCAACAGAGTCAAAGTATCGCCAAAGTCCACAGGATGAATCCTCTGAGAGCCTGAGATATGTGTTACATTATTATTATAAACATTATTATTTAGTCCATCCTAAAGCTGTTGAGAAATTTCACATAAAAACAAAACAAATGTGAAATAGGAAAAGGAAAAAAATCACAAAAATATAGATCAACAGCATCAATATATGTCATCATCTGGGGACTGTAAATGTCTCTACACATTTTCATGGCACTTGTTTCATCATGGTCAAGATATTTCAGTCCTTTAGTGGAACAAGCCAGCAGACTAACACTGCCATCTCAGAGCAGCATGAGAAGAAATACCTGACACTGATAAGAGTATAGATTTTAAAACATATTTATTATCCTGTGGGTGATACACAGCAGTCACATGGGGACATGGCTGGCGGTGTGTGTGTGTGTGGTTGGGTGGTGTGGAAGAAGGATAAATGTCTGGCATCCCTGAAGCTGTAATATTAGAAATAATAACAGACATCTTTATTGTTCACTCAAGTGGACGCTCAAAGCATGTGGAGAGTGGTGTCTTTACTTCAGTGTAAAGGAAGAAGATCTATCCCATCTTCCAGCAGAGAGAAAACGAGGGGGTGGACTCCAGTGAAGGGGGAGACACACACTTTCGAGCTGGGAGTGATGCAGAGGTGACACTGCATTTAGACATAACGAGATGTGTTATTGAAGGCACCACTTTGGAACCCCGAATTTCCCAGGATCACTTAAAGGCAACATAATGTTCGTGTGACAGGAGAGAGCAGGAGGGAGAGAGCGAGAGAGAGAAACAGAGGGAGGGAGGGAGACGTAGGCGTGACATCAGGCTGTCTGCTGCTCTGTGGAGGAGTGACTGTCTCAGTCTCAGAGAGGAGGAGAGGAGATGCCACTGCTCCTCATGTCCTGCGCGTCTTCTCCTTCCTGCGCGTCCGTCCTCCTCTGCAGGCCGTGCGGGGACTGACAGCACACACACACACACTCTCATACACACACACACACACACACACACCCACAGGAGGGATTACACACAGATCGGAGCCGGTCCCGGACCTCCATCGGCAAACATCAGCAGGTACGGGCCTGTTTGTCTCCTTGTCTCCATCAGCAGCTCCATCCTCACAGGAGTCTCTCCTCCCTGCGCCTCCTCCGGGGAGCTGATGGAGGTTACAGTCACCTTTGTTTTGTTGGCTGTTTGTCACCTTTATTGTGCCAGAGTGAGTCTCTGAGGCGCGGTGAGGCTCTGTGAGTCTTTTCTTTATTTACCTTCACATCCCTGCTGCTGCTGTGTGTGTGTGTGTGTGTGTGTGTGCGTCAGGCTGATCTGTTTGTGCGTAAGGAGGGTGTGTGTGTGTGTGTGCGGATCTCTGTTTGTGCGTAAGAAGGGTGTGTGTGTGTGCGTGCTGATGTCTTCCCTGCATGTAGTGTGTGCGGAGGAATCCCCTTGTGTACAAACCCCAACCTGCAAAAAAAAAAAAAAAAAAAAGGCACAATGGGCTGTTGATGTCGACCAGAAGTGATGATTGTGAAAGAAATGAGCCAGGTGAAGCCTCTCTGTGTGGTCAGATCCGATCACACCATCATGCCTCTCACAGAGAGCAGGAGAAGACACAGCATGGCTCTGGGAAAACGCAATCCTCTGCAATCCGCACAGACAGAGCAGGAATGAAAAAGAGCAGATAGAGGCCATGTTAGACACATCCTGGAATAGGAGTAAAGCCTTTCTGTCGCATTAAGAGCTTCATTTCATGTTTTCCTTGCTTCTAGATGCTTCTGGGATGCTTTCAGGAGGAAAGGTGGGATGGTTGGGGGGGTGAAGCAGCTCAAAATGGCTCACAGTACAATAAGTAGTAAGAGTGCTTTGATGTTATTCATGATCCAACAGTATTATAGTTCGCTGAGCAGTGACTCATGTTTGTAGCTTGCTGGGGAGTGACATTTTAAGGCATGTGGGCCTAGAATCTAGATTGCTGGCAGAGACAGTGTTGTGATTGGAGTCAGGCTGCTGCTTGGCTGCAGATCTGTAAGGCCAACATACGTAAAAGCAGCCGGTCAGTGCCATTCACCTCTGCCCGGATGGAAATGATGCAGTTTGTTCATTCAGGTTTGATATAGACATGATCTGTGATGTCCGTCTGTACAACAGCTGTTAACCTGAAATAGTTTATTCTGATGAGTTTGTGGAAAATTCTAAATATTTTAATGATGGAAAATGAAGTTGTCACATTTGAAAGCATATTTCTGAGTCTAAAATTATTCTTTTTTCTCATTGTAGTTCCAGATGTTGGATTAAAGAGCCTATGTAACTTTGAAAGAAGAAATGACAAAATGTCTTTGTCTAACAAGAACAAACTTAACTTAATTAATTTGCGATAAAATGCTCAACTCAGTAAACTCAGGATTTTGCTGTTACAGTCGTACATGGTATGACCAGCAGCTTATGAAGTCTAATGTTCACTCATGGGAGCAAAGTTTACTGGAGGTAGATATAGTTTTGTGGCTGACATTACTGAGCTCGCTGACTTGACTCTCCTCAACCTGTGCTGCGGCTGCACTATATTTTCAGCATAAAAATCTGCAAACTTTTGTCAGCAAAGCAGTTTTTGTGTTTTTCACAGAACAGATGTCTGTGTTCATGAAGGCTAACAAACATGTTGAAGGCATTTCCTTCCTCACAAAACATTTGCAATGTAGATTCCTTTTTTTTATTTTTTTTTATTGCAGCATTTCTTACAGCATTTTCACCAACTGCTGATCAGGGAAATATCACACCACCGGCAGGCTTCTGTATGTGCAGAGGATATACTGAATTCAACAGGGCGCCTTTAATAGCCCCATCTCCCCATAAAGAGTTTTCCAAGCAAAATGAACACCACAGAAACTCACAGAAGGTCCCTTCCCTGCTCAAGTGTTTGTTGATGTAGTCATGTTATTATTAATGTGTGTGCGTCAAAAGTCTTTTTAACAGATCTAACTTATAGAATTAAGATACACACCATTATAGCTCACCATTGTGCTTTTAAAAATGTACATTTTATACCATTTTGTTCATTAGTGTCACAGTAACATAAGTAGTACTGGGAAGTGGCTAACAGCAATAACACATTTTTCTCCCATTTCTTAAAAAGGAGGGAACAGGGAGGAAAAAGGGGGGAGAAGATGGTGAAACAAACACATATATTGGTTGTTGGACACTTCACTTTGTTGTCAAGGCACTAAAAGAAGGTTGAGGTCAGCTCAGCTGATATTGTTGGCCGTCACGTCGCCAGCTTCCACTGAAAATGAACTGTAGTCTGTTGCTTTGTCACCAGTAGTTAGAAAAGACAGTAATGCTGTCTTTAGTATGAATACTAGCTGTTGTAGTAGTGGACATTGTAGGGGTTATGTGCATTAATAATACTATAGCAGAGGTAGTTTGATCACTGATAGTAGTAGTTTTAGCAAAACAGTAATAGTGTCTAAAATCAGAGCATCAGTGCTGGCAGCAGCAGTAACCATACTGATAGATAATAGGATAATTGGGTAGGATAATAGGACATGATAATAGATAATAGTGTCTGTCCAGAAAGCCTGTGGCATGATGGTCTATTTCAAATGAAGTAGAAAGTAAGAGAAACCATCACTGATCATCTTGATAAAGCCGTTTCCTAAACAATTTTGAAAGCAGTATTGATAAAAGAGAAGTGTGAGCTATTATAAAGTAAACTCACTGTAGAAAGAAACAGTCAGTACACAAATGGATACAAATAACCGACCAGCATGGAGAGATTTTGATTCCAAAACTACAATGGTTGCACCCTGATCGTAGAAAAATGTATTCAGCTTTCTTGGTGATCACAGCCTCCAAAAACACAGCTTCAAACACAAAATTTTGCAGGTGTGTGTGTGTGTGTGTATGTGTGTGTGGCAGTGAGATGAGGTAACACAGTAGCAGCCCACCTGTCAGGCTCTCATGAAGCCTGCGGGGTCAAACTGAGAGGAGGTGAGCCTGCAATAACAGGAAGGGAAGATTTAAAATAACAAAAATAGTTTGAGCTGCAGGTAAAATGTTCTGAAGTGGTTCTTTGTGTTCTAGTTTCAACCCAATTAAACCTGAAGCCAGTTATGTTGAAGGTTTTTAAAGAGTATGAAGGCTCCATTAGTGCAGATCTTAAGAGCTGAGACTGTGTCAGTCCAGTCGTTGGATGTTACACCTGCCGTGACTGGGTAACTCACTTCTTCCTGATTCGATTTCAATGTGCAAATTAGCTGGCAGACTAAGTTTGCCTGCTCTTGTGCAGGTGACCCTTGTCTTGGACATTGTAGCAGTCCCTCAAAAGTTGATGCTGTTTAGGTTCTATTTATTTTACCTTTTGAGACAAAGAGTTGTGTCGCTTGATGGACAGCTGGAAACAGAAAAAAAAAATCACAGTTAACTTTTCAGTTTGTTGTGTGGACTTTTGATTGTTGCCAAAGTTGGACATGGTGACATAAAGTAGTTTAGTTTGAAAAGTCTGAACATCTGACTGCATGTAGTTCCTGCAAGCAAGCAGCCAGTTAATCCTCAGCCACGTGCTTTGTGCTCTGAAATCACATAGCTGAAAAATGCTGACTCATTTCCAGTTATCAGAATTACAAAATGTGATGCTCTATGAGACAGCTCACAAGCTGTTGTCATACTGTATGTTGCATAGCAACAAGCACCATATGGTTAATATAGTGTAATGTGCCTGATGCCACTGAGCTTTTTGGTGTAACTGTTCAGCACCAGATCTAATAATTATTGAGTAATACCAGATGCAGAAAAATAATTCTGATTGTCCCTCTAAGGGTACTGGATATCAAGGTTCAAGGTTCATTTATTAGTCACTCTACAATACAGGGTTGCAGAGTGAAATGCAAGATATAGTCCCTTTAGCCTTCAACAAAATCTCAGCTTCAGCCCAGAGATCCTGATGTGACCTTCACAGAGCCATGCTGTGGGGAACATGTTGGCATTTCTGTCATCTGTTTGTGTCTCTGGTTGACTGTTTGTGGAATTGCAGTGACTGGTGTTCAATGATGAGAGGAAAGAACTTTTTTTTTTCAAAATTGAAAAAAAATCCATATCACATTCGTCTCATCCCTCCCAGGTCAGACCTGTGTCCAAACAGGACCACGTGAACAGGCTGTCTTTGATGATCTTTGAGTTCTTTGCACTCTCCCTGCATTTCCCATTCTCGTTCTTTCTTGCTCTCCTCCTCATTTTCTGTTGCCTTACTGCTTCCCAGACAGCAGGGCTATTTAGGAGCAGACAGGACTGCAGGACACATACTCCATCACAGCATAGCAGCAGCCAGACACATACACACTGATATTTCTCCGTCGCTAGCTGTATAATACTTCAGGGGTTTGTATTCATGGGGAGAAACTTCTGGATCATGTGAGTTAAGCACTTAACATGCACACCAGCAGTAAGGCTGCTAAAGTGACAGGACATGAGATTGACATGATGCAGGAACATATTTCTGTTTTGATATCTTTCCGATCTCTCCAAACACAACAGAGCCACCGGTCTGTGTGACGCTGTGCATAGAATCCTAAATAGCTCCACAGCAAGAGGCGTTGGAAACCAGACGTGTCTAAAACATGCAGGTTGGGCTCATTGGTGATTCTCTGTAGGTGTGAAAGGGAGTGGTTGTCTGTATATGTTGCCCTTATGATTGATTGCAACCTAGCAACCTAGCAACCAGCAGGGACCCTCTGAAGGAAAAGCAGCATAGAACATGGATGGATCCCTTCTTTGGTCTGTGACCACTCAACAAGGAAGCAGCAGTCGTTGCTAGCTGCACTTTACCTCATCTTTTTTTTTTAATGGCGATTGAAGCTATCTTTAAAGATAAGGTTCAGCCTGCTAGTCATGAGGAACACTGTAGAGCCTGTGTAAACAGTTGTATCGGGTCTGTTGTGTCTGTGCAATTTGCTCCCTATAGTCTGAGAAAATAACCCTGATGATGTCATCAGTCTCATCTTGAATGGTAAAATGGTATGACTGCGTTTGTGCTTTTATCTTTTATTTTTTACCATTCATTCATTCATATACACAGTCACATGGATGGCAGGAAGTGATCACATGGGGCGAACATCTTGAGCTGGCATTCAGTTATGTCACGCTTAAGGACACTTGCATGCATGAGACTATAAATGTATAACAGAAAGTCTGTGCTACAAACTCAGAGTGATAAAAGATCATATTAAGTTGCAGGTGCTGGGGACGGAAAAATCAGGATATGTCGGCTTCTGTTACTTCAGTTTTGCCATTCTTCTTTTATGTCAACTATCTTTATAAAGTGAAATGCTTGAATACCACATACAACCTATATGAAGACATTCATCTCATTCACATATTGCATTTTTTCAGTCAACGTTTCTAATTGAGCTTGGTTGTTAGCTATGTGGGAGAATGATGTCCTTACCTTTATTCTGTTCAAGCCAACAAAGCTCTGATTGGTAGATATTTTTTGAAAATATTAGAGATGTGATGGATTTAGATGTCTGGAACAAGGTTAGCTTTACCCCATTAGTATCAATAAATAAACGGGCACTAAATAAAATAGTAAAATAAACACGGTTTTACATCAAATGTGATTTTAAGGCAGACATGCATTAAAATTGAATAAGAGCAAATGTTAACAGAAATAGAAAACTGAAAGAAATGGAGGATGGATTTGGTTGTGGGGGAGGGGAACATAACCATTCATAACACTGGCTTGAAGGATTTGTACAGTGTAAAGTGTTATGTAATGTGACGCAGACACGGCTCTGTCACGCTTTCAAATATTAAAACATACACAACCAATCTGTAGGATTTGCTGTTTCATACTGTTACATGTTTGGCTCTATATGACTTGCCGACCAAAAACACACTCTCTCTCAGCTCTAGTGGCCAAGAATGTACAAGAAGAGAGGTGGAAAATCTTTATTTAAACAGGTTGAAGAGGGGAAATAGTGTGATGAGTTTTGTCGTGAGGCCATAATTCACTGCAGAGTTCATTTGTCAGCTGGAGTATATTTAGCTCTCTGTTCATTTGTTTCTAGAGGAGACAAATTTGACTCTTCCTTTCTTTCTCTCTTTCGTCTTTCTCTCTCTCCCACACACTCCACACACACTCGCCCTTGCGGTAGGCGGCTAGAGAGAGTGAATGCTGGGAGTGAAGGAGAGGGAAGCCAGAAAAAGAAAAGAGGGCCACAAATGTCTAAGAAAAACAAGATAGAGCGGGGAATGTTAGCCACAATATCAAAACCAATAATGGGATGATAGCCTACACATATTAAAGGTATTATATGCTTCTAAAAATGGTCCTGTCACCAAGAAAATGTGATTTCAGGATCAGGAAATTGAATGAAGTATGGTTCTTGGCAACAGACATTTTGATTTTTTCCTTATTAGACACTCATATTCTGTGTTTTCACCACTGTTTATACCAAAAATGACACTATATCCATCGAGGACCTTGCTTCATGAATTACTTGATAAACACTTTTTAATAAAAGAATATGGATAGTGTACCGCAGGAAGATATTTCACTTTTTCAGATGGACTGATGAAAGAAATGAATGACAGATTGCACTGACTTACAGAGGCTGGTGAAACAGAGATTAGACAGGAAGCGATGTCAGGCCTCAAGCTCTTTATGTGTTGAATCATGTTGTGTTGACACTGATGTGTCATTGTGAGTTATGTTGCGGTGTTGGACTGTGTTGTGTAATTTCCTGAGCAGTGATGTCCTGCATTGTCATACGTAGTTATTCAGTGTTCTGTAGTGTTCTGTGATGCTGTAGTGCTTTACAGTCGAATCGGCCAGAGAATGAGACTAATACATGCACACTGATATTATTGGCATTATTTTAGCTTGTGTAGCCTATTGAATAGCATCCCTGTACATGCTGGCTGTTCGTAAATATGAATATATTGCTAAGAAATGCTGTTTGAGGTCTTTCTTTATGTCATAACGATGTACTTTTTCCCTCCGGAGGGCTCTGACAATTACCACGCTGAAAAAAATCCCACTCAGTGGATATTTTGAACACTATTCTTTGATCAATGATTTTTTTTCCAGCCACATGGGGGCTGCTAAATAAACTAAGCACAATATCAACATATCATCATCGTACATTACAAAACTGATCTGGTGAGCATGTTAGGAAACACTTTCCTCAGCAGTAACATCGCAGTTGGAGTCGTTCTAGTGTCGCCATGGCAAGTCCAATATTTACTTTATTTACTGTCCTTTTAGCTCTGCTTTGGTCCCAACTCCTGTTAATCAAATGCAGTATGTAGACATATCACACATACTCACACTGACATACTTAACATGCTCATGTTTACCATAGAGCAGATGGGAATGGCCTTAGTTTTGTATAAATAAGTTTATCATAAACCAAATTTTAGACTCAACATTTATAGCAAACCATCCCATCGCTGTTGAGACAGTTTAATCTGGACCAAAAGGGTGGACCCACCAACAGACCCACAGCATGCCAAAAATCACTATATTAGATTGTGATATGTGCTATTGTAGAAGTGTTATGATATATAGAAGATGGAGTATGTAGTCTTACACCAGATTCTGCTGGGTTGTGATGCATTGCATTGTTCTGAATTGTGTGCACAGCTCTACGATTTGCTGTGGGATCCGCTGCATTGTGATGTGTAGTGTTGTATTGTGGTGTTGCGTGGTTTTGCTTGGCTGGTTTTGCACGGATTACGCGGCGGTGTTGTTTGCAGGGTGTTGTGTAATACTGTGTGTGCGAGCGTGTTCGGCCTGAGCACCATCAGCAGCAGCAGAAGCAGTCGTTCCTACCACAGACCCCCCAGCCACCCCACACTCCTATGGACTGCATCCCCTTTATCTATTTCTCTTTATTATTCTCTCCCTCCTTTGTCTTCCTTTGTCAGACAGCTTTTCTTTGTTTCACTCCTCTCTCTCTCTCTCTCTCTCTCTCTCTCTCTCTCCCCCTCTCTCTCCACCCCCAGGATGTGGCTGTGGGTTGATTAGAAAATGCGTGGCACAGAACAGGCAATCCATCACCCTGCCAAAGCCCACCACTTCCGCGCATGCGCCTGTGGACACACAAACACATACACACCCTCTCCTCTTCCTCATTTCCCTCCCCTCTTCATCATCCACCCAAATATGTTTACGTGTTTTTTGGGTGTTTTTTTTTTTTGGTTTTTTTTTCAGGTGATCAGCAGCATCTCACATCTGCCCCTCCTTTCATTTCTTTCCTTCACCTCTCCCTGCCCTTCAAGCCCACTGCTCCTCCTCCTCCTCCTCTTCCTCCACCTCCTCCTCTGACTCCCACCTCCCACTCCTCCCGCTCGTCTACATCCACCCATCTGCCAATAGCAGTCATGCCTCTTTTGCTTTTATGGATGATGCTCATGGTAATTCAGCTCAGTTAGATCATTTACAGTGCAGAGGCTGGGAAAAGCACAGAAGAAGAGGGAGGCACATTTGTGAAATATTTATTAGCCTCTCACGTGATCAGATAGGAGTTTTTTTCATTCTTCTGCAGATTTGCTGTGGTGATATCTACTTTTTTATAACCAGAAAATCTGAAGTATTTCAGCAACATCTGAATCTTTTTTCACTGAAATACATATAGTTAGTTAAATCAACCAGTAAGCACGCTTGCTGATCACGTCCGTGTATGTCATCCAACCACATCCAAAGGCAATATTATTAATGCCAACTCCAAATGACCACATTTAAAAGAGGTCAAAGGATGCTGTTAGAAGACTTAACGATCACTATGTTTAAAGCCTAGTGCCTAGCATAGTGAAGGAGGATAGCCATTTACATTCCCACTTACTTGTGCAATCACATGAAAAACATAGAAACCGACTCTTTTCTTCTTTCGGTGCAATAACGTCATTGTCATTATCATTCATTGTGTAATAAACCTGTAAGTTATATTCATAGCAATATTCAGCTCTTCAGCTCTTTGTATTTATATTTTTATTATTTAATTCTTATTTTTCTATATTGTATATTTTAAGCAAAGTGCGTACTGTCTATTTTCTTAATCTGTGTGCTGCTCTTATATCTGTGTGTTGTTTCACTTATGCTGCTGGAAATGTAAAATTTCCCTGAGGGAGTAATCCCAACGGGATCAATAAAGTCTGTCTAAGTCTAAATCTAAAGAATACTCAGGTCTTTTATGCTGAAAAATGTAAAGGGTTGGTAGTGTTGGAGAAACCGACAAGAGTAAGCTACACTTAGACAGTATCCACTCCCCTCCTCCTCTTCAGGCCTCCTTCCAAAGCCACTGACCCAAAACACATGAACACGGCCTGAGTACCAGTGGAGGCAGTGTTGGGGAGAGGAGGGGGAAATATCACTAACTGTGTCCAACCTGCTCGTGTCTCCTTCACATGTTCAAAAACAGCTAAAACAGTGTCATACTGACCAGAGAGCAACATGCTGTCAGAACTCCAGCATCACTTTTCATGACCTTCAACTCCCTCAGTTCTCGCCATTTTTGAAAAGCCACACTGATGTAACTCTTGCTTCATCCAACCTCTCTTTGGCCACAATCTTTACTTCCTCTGTCTATCTTTTATTTCTCTGCCATTTTTGTGCCACATGTAAGACTCCATTAATGTGCAATGAGTGCACAGGTAGATCGTTAAGCAGACAGATCCTGTTTTTTTTTGCAGAGAAGTAGAGAGAAATCATAGATGAGCATTGCAACAAAATGAGAGATACATCATTTCTGTTTTCAAGGTGTATATGGCCCTTTAAGTTCCCCCACAATCAACAAGTCATTCAGGCACCAAGAGGAACCCCCTCTTTGTATTTATTCTCCTTCTTCTCTCTCTTATTCCCTTCGCTCTCCACTCATTTGCTTCTGTCCATCCAGCCTCCCCTGAGTCCACTCTGCCCCCACCTTTGCATCGCTACCACCGCTCAATATCCAGCCAGGGCAACAGAGAGCCTGGGTAATGAAATGGCCACTGGCTGCCTGAATCTGCCTCTGCCATCTGTCATCTGATTATGAGGAGGTAGTCTCCTCATCGGCCTCTTCAGATGGCCAGAATTCAATCACGTCCAATAATGACAGTGCAGTTCAGCCGTTGCTAGTGCAGTCCTTATGGCTCAGTTTTGTGTGGAAGATGATCTAATAGGACTTAATGCTGACGCAGAAAAATCAAACAGGAAGGAAGAGGAAAGCATCCAAACTTGGGGTAGTATTTTCAGTATTATTACGTTAACACTCCCAGGATGATTATCTAATCTGCTCAAAGGGAGAACAAAGCTTGTAGGGCTTTGTCATGCTTGTGCACCGCTCGCTTTCCACCGTGTAGGTGGTCTCGCCCACTTTTGATTAATAATAGGCTTGAGCATTAAGAACTGGCTTAGAACCTGTGTGCAGAGACAGGGACTGAGCTTTGTTTGACTTGTGTAAAACGAATGTCAAAACATCCACATAGTGACTCATACTGTATGTGGTAGAAATGATCCCACTCTTTTTTTTAGCATAATATTCATATTTCCTCTACTCTTTTGCCAGTTAATTAAATGCTTGTCATTGACATTTTGTTGGTGTAATATGGATTTCTGTTATCAGAAAATTGTATGTTGAGTCCAGTGTGTTTTAATGCCGAGCCCTTCGTTTAATTTGACAGGACTGTAATCGAAAGCTTTGAAATGTCATTGTAAAAAAGGCTCTTGCAGAAATGAAAGGCAGTAATAGTGGACCCGCTCCACCTCTCTGTTTGGTGGCTGCTGCTCAGGGAGAGGTTTGCACGCCTCCTGGGCTTCGTTAAGAATCTCAGATAAGACAGTTTGTCAATTGATGGTTATCTAGTTGTTAACTGTAGGATCCTGAGAGGGGGACATGCTCTCTTGTTTCCAGCACTTGTCTCAGGGCTCCATATCACTCGCCAGGAGTCACAAAGTGTAATTCATTGCTACAAGTAAAATGGCAACAACGCATGCATCATGAAGTATTAACAGGGTTCAGAAATGTGGGAATCAGTTTATCTTCTTTGTGGAAAAAGCTGCATCACTTGTGCCCACCCAATCCTATTAGAATGGGCTGGCTGTTCTTTAACAGGTCTGGGTCAGCACTTCTGTCACATAAAGAGGATGACAATTACCAGAAGAGTCACAAAGACTGTAAGAACAAGCATTGAGTCAACTCTTGAATTAGATTACTGGCTGTATTGGTGGTGTTCATCATGGATGCAAAGACCTACACATCAGCATGACCAATATCAGTATTTGAGGAAAAGTAACCCTTTTCACTGTGACCTTTGACATCCAGTTGCCATATAAAGAATACACAATTTACTGACTGAAGGCATCATTTTTCATCTGCACATTGTTTTACTATAACACCACATAGTAAAAAATAGCCAGAAAGCCTCAACTGTTATCTTGAGCACATCACTGTAATCGTCTGTGAGATCTATTAAGGAACATCTCTTTCATGGGAAAGATGCCAGTTAACTGCAGTAAACTCAGTGTCTGACGGAGAATGTCATGATGTCATTATGACATCACCCATGTATACTTTTCCCATCTTTGATACAGGATTTTCTCATCTTCGCTCTGCCTATTTAAGGAGTCTCACAGAATCTGAGCAACAATAAGAAGTCTGCTGGACAAATATTCCACCCTTAACACACATACATACAGTTTACTTTACGGTGAAATCAACAGTGTCATAAATATAGCATATGAGGGGGTTTGGATAATGGATGAAGCTTTGACAGCAGACAGCGTTGGCATGAGTACATCAGGAGAGTGTAGGCCACTCTGTACACCTGCATTATTAACTGGACATTACTGGTCAGCTAGTCGGCAAACAGCCGATGAATGCGTATGAAACAGCAGATGTCAATGAACTAATTAAAGCACTCGTGCCAACGTCTTTTCCAATTTTCTCTTTTGTGATCTAGTGTTCAGACAGAATGCAAAGCTATTTTTTGCCTGCAATATTCATGTGAATTTTTTACTTTTTGCTTTCTTTTCTCTCTCTGCAATGAAGTGGAGTCATAAATCTTTTGAGATATGTGCAAATGTGATACTGTAAGCTGTAGTGTGGATTCCACAGATTAGCGTACAGTACAGTGGTACCACATACCAAAGCCTGCTGTGTTTCAGGTATCATCCAGTTTTTATTGCATGTCATTGTGTCACATTGAAATTGATTTTTCTCACCAATAACACAAGATTTTCTCACTCTTTCCCTGAACCCCCATCCTCACCCTCCCCAGCAGCGAGCCCCAGTTGTGGCCGGTGGGCATGGTTTTGGAGGGCAGCTCAGAGGCGCTGTGTCCCCCCCCATCTCTGGAGCTGCGCCCGTCCTGCAACAAGAGCCAGCCCTCGCCTCCTCTGGGCTCAAGCTCACAACCCCACGACGGAGTCTTCCCTGAGGACAAGGAGCCCGTCAAGTACGGCGAGCTCATCGTCTTAGGGTGAGATACTAAGCAGCATCTCTATATTCCCCTTTCTGACACCTGACCCAAGACCTGAAATGGATCCAGATTCTGTTCAATCTGATCGGGTAGGGTGGGTCCTGTTGTACCTATGTGGACCAAACCATGTCCCAAGTTGAAGTGGGTGTGAGCTTTATTCAGCCTGACTGGTTTGAGGAGAATCCCTGTACAGGAGGTCCTCAGTTTACCATGTCCTTGACCTACAGTATTTTGTGGTTACATCGCCACCTCCCATAAATGTATCTATTTATTAAGAAAATCTTGTTCCATCATTCCAACGTGCAGCGTCTGCGATGTTAAAACAAATACTGCACAGTGTTTGTATGTCCTAGATTATGATTTTACCACTGTGTTAGTGTAGGTGAGTGACACAGAATGGGTGTATGAACGAAGTGTGTGTGTGTGTGTGTGTGTGTGTGTGTGTGTGTGTGTGTGTGCGTGTGTGTGTGTTACACAGCATTTTGACTTCCATTATTGTGGCTGTTTGTTCGGCAACACCTCAATAAATTTCTAACATCATGTGCAAGTATGTGTATGTCTGTCACATGTGTAAGTTCCGACTTTCGCATTATGTTGCATCTGTAGGAACAGAACTGTGTATAAATGTGGAACAGTGGTACAGTACCATTTTTAGAGTGTGCTTATCATCCATTGATTTATTACTGTTGGCCCAAGTGTACATTTTGGATCTATCCATGTCCTCTCTCATCTTACCATCATGTACATACTGTCCAAAACAAGGACAACAACTTCAAGGTTTCGAGTATCTGAGACCAAGTGGAACTCGAATCAAGCCTACTGTCACACAGGCCAACCTGGCTTTGCTTTAGCTGCCATCATAAGGCAGCAGGATTTTGAACATCAGCTAAGCATTTTATTTGGTTTCTCACTGGCAGGATGAGCTAGCTCCTGTTCCATGCGTCTGTCGTGCTTGTTATCTAAGCAAAACCTGTGTTCTAGAGTCAGAGTGCTGGCTGGACGTGTAGATTAGAGAGACGCATCCTCACATGCAGGTCTGTGCAAGAGTGAGGCAGTACATTTAAGATATATGTTATCAAAGATTTTCATTTAAAGAAATACCTGTCTGGTCACTATCTTGTACCCAATGATCAACAGTTAGGCTTTTAAACAAGGCTCTGCCAGCATTGTGAATAAACAGTTTCTACTGTGAACAAAGAAAATGTTGGTAGCTACAGAATATGGAAGTGGATACACTGTTCATTTCTAATGACTGCCATAGGTGCCACAAAACACAACAAAATGAAAGTCTTTCAAGATTATAGTTTTAATGAAATACTTTTTTTAACCAACATTTTGGGAAATGCACGTTCCCTTTTGTGCAGATTTGAAGAGAGTTTAATGAGAAGATCGACACCTTTCATATGTCTCTGTTAAAGATAAAGCTACAGCCAGCAGTTTATCTTAGCTTAGCACAAAGACATAGAAAGCAAAGACTGTTTGGTTTGGTGGAGGTTATGTGTAGAATTATTGACCAGGAGCACTCCTGTTGCTCTAAAATCTCACAACAAGAACATAGGAGGTCAATGCACCCGATCACAAAATAGAAACATAATAACAAGAAGTAAGTGAACTTCTGTAATTTTTTTAACCCTTACACTTCTGTACAAATTAAAGTCACAAGATAAAATGTGTTCATTAATAAACTATGGACAGAGCAAGGCTAGCAGTTTCCCCACGTTTCCATTCTTTATGCTAAGCTAAGATAATCAGCCCCCATATTCCCTGCAGATAAGAGTAGTGTCAATATTTTAATATGTCTCACTCAAAAACAAAATACCCAAAGTATTTCTTTTTACTTCCTGATCTGGCGAATGAAGCACAAACTTTAGTTTTCCATTTTTATATATTCTTGTCCCTTTTTTTCCAGCTTTGCTCCAGTACATGTTACAGTTCTGCTTGTTTGTCCTGAATAAATCGACTCTGTTTCTGAACTCTGAACTTCAGAACTCTGTTCTGCTTTAATAAAAACACTTTCATCTGTCTCAGGGGTTCCTCTGTGAGACAAGCTGGGGACCGGTGATGTGAATGAAACCATATGTCCAATCTACAATAAAACACCTCACAGAAGACTCTTATTTAAGATAGTTAGTGAGAGGAAAATAGATAATCCTCAGAAAGATTTCATTCACTCACTGAGCCGCATCAGCAAATGTTACAGTTGTATGAAAGAAGGACTTTCCTCTTACAAACATGCCAGGCAGGGAGACACAGACATGTGCTTCCACTCCTCAACCTATCGATCAGTGCACTGATAGATGATGAGAATAGCTCGGTTCTCTGTCGATGTGAAGGGGGGGGAGGGGGGGGGGGGGGGGATTACCTGCCACCGACATTTTACAACATCCATCCAATCAGGGCCTCGCTGTAGCCAGCGCGACATGACTTGAGAGTGTTAGTCATTATATAACGCAGCATAATTTGGCTGCTAGTGCTGGATAACTCTGATAAAAATCCAAAGATGTGTACGTGAACGACCAGTTTCGTGTTTATTTAAGTAAACACAATGTTCTTTATAAGTATTAATCTGGGTTCAAGAAATCATATTCCACAGAGTCAATCCATTTTAACTGGGATCATAATTTACTAAATGAACATCATGTTGTATTGAGGAAGAGTTGAAACTAATGACTGAGACCATAAACTCATTAGGAAAATGTTTACGGAGGTAATAAATCAACTGAGAAGTAGGCTCATTTTCTCATACACTTCTATCCAATCAGACTCTCTACAGCTGATTGATAGCAGAGACTCGTTCAGTTTCCAGTTCATGGAGACTTTACCTGCTGGTTTACAAACCAGGAGAAACTAAATGTTCTCAAAACGAGCAATTCAAATGAGTCTTTGCATGGAAAAAGGATGTGTAATTACTCATACAAGACACAGTCTGTTAATTGGTGAGCTTTAGAGGTGCTGTTATTTTTTAACTTTGAACGATTTAAGGTTACGCTACATGTAACAGTTCTACTTGTGTATGTGTGTTACATGCTTGTTTTGGATTCTTTGTTGTTTTCACATAAAGGAAAAGAGCTCATCTCTTATCAGGAATGCAGCATTCCTTTATTATCAATTTAACACAGTTATTACAGTTAAGTATATTTCCTCCTTTGTTCACAGGCACAATGGGTCGCTGGCTAATGGCGACAAAGGTCGGAGAAGAAGCCGCCTGGCTCTCTATAAAAGACCTAAAGCCAACGGGGTCAAACCTGACGTTATCCATAATGTCTCAACCCCTCTGGTGTCAAAGGTGAGAAACACAAAGCAGTGATCAGCACAGTACACACTGAGCACGGTGTCTCTTAATGTTTAGATCCATCGTCATGACCTTTTTAGAAACTTTCATGGTCTCCAGAGGACAACTCCTACTGACTTTGATAAACCTCTAACTAGAAATGTCTCAACTATTCAATGGATTGCCTTGAAAATTTGTAAATATATATATTCACATTCCTCTCAGGATGAATACTATTATTAGTGACTTTTCAGCCTTTGTCATCTGATAAAGGGATTTTATTTGTCCGGTCCTTTGGTTTATGGCCATACATCTGCTAATCTTTTGACATTGTGTGTTTAGTGCAGCAGTAATTACTAAATGCCAACACACTAATCTAAGATGGTAAATATTATATGCTAAACAACTGCTGTGCCTAACTACAACCTCAAAGTACTGTAGGTGTGAATGTCACGCTGGTCTACTATCTTCTAATTTGTACTGCAAATATAATGTATTGTATTTATGGTGTGAATTAACACTTAGGTGTTGTTAGAAACTTTCACACAATGATGTAATATTAGACAGTCAGATTAATGACAATATATATAATCTAAGAGTTTTGTCAGTCATTTAAAATGAAAGCCAGGGTTGTTCCTCCAGAATAGGAAATGTCCTCTGGGTAGATTTTTCCTGGAGGCCAGACCTTCAGCTCTCCTTGTCATGTGACCTGGATAATGTATTTTCCATTGGCAGGCACTCAGCAACAAAAGCCAGCACAGCATCTCCTACACACTGTCACGGAGCCACTCTGTCATTGTGGAGTACACCCATGACACCAACACAGACATGTTCCAGGTCAGTGTCTGCACACACACGTGCACACAACATGCACACGTGCCACGTCAACTCAACGTTTTATGTGCAGGACGTGCTGGAGAAACAGGACAACGGGACTCAAAAAAAGGAGCATGTTGACTGTAAAAAATTTGAATGTATCATGAACAGACCAGAGAAACTGACAAACATCAATGTTTTGATATTTCAGGGATGGGTGAAGATTATGGCAGAGAAAGCTACTTTGGTCACTTACATTAGTTTCAG